>JAQISU010000200.1:1262500-1387500 GCA_029339505.1 Unio delphinus | reverse complement strand
GACGTACGGTTTCCAAAAGAAGAACTGAAACTGACACACGTAATATCAACTTGATTTACAGGTGTGAGTGCATGCAGATCTTTTGGCGACTTCAAAGGAAACCACGTCTAGGTGATGATAACATTGACATAAGTCCCCCAGGTATTTCGATTATTTACAACTAAAGTCCAAACTACATCGCTTTTGTTTGTTTTAACTGGTAGGTTTTATTGACTTTTCTAATAAATTTTATTCCGATGTGCCATCCGATTCCCTTAAGAAAACCACTGGACCTGAGCTAAAAGACTTGCAATAACCCTGTAGTAAAGAATAGGTCTGTTTTACTTCGTTTCACATAAATAGAAAAGGAAGGTGTCAGTTTACTTCCAATAAATCCCTGGTCTCTAATGTACCACGTTATTGGACCCGGCCACGAAGCCTGGCTGCTCTAAAACTGTCTCCGCACAATGATTTGTGTCCGCCTCAATCTAGTGTGTGGGGTGGTTGAAAGATGTATCATTCTGGTTCCCATGATTAAAACCGCCAATCATTGTATTTACCTCACAGATGAAGACTATAGAAGACCAAAATAATGCAATGACGTAAGATGTAAACGACGACATGACCTGCAATTCTTAAAGAGCACAATTCGCATACTTATTATACATGATGTTTGTCGTTTAAAATCTCTAGGGCAGGTTTGAACTTTTTTTAAGTTAATGCAAGATTGAAGAAAAAAAATAACGCTATGCGTACACAATACATGGAGTTAATGTGTCTGAAGATGGTGAAGGACATACATACATACTTGCATTGATATATTAGTTTCTTATTTGTACAGTAGAAACATGATCCTGATTGTATTAACGATTTTGATTAGAAATTATCCTAATATGCATATTGCTTTCAGCTTTACAGGAATGATACACTTTTGTCTTTATGGTTTTTGTACAGTCAATATGTAATACAAATGTTCACTCGGATGACAAAATGTATGTTAAGAAAATAAAATTCATCCTTTATATAACGAATGATCAATACTTATGTACAATCATAATTAACAATCAAAATGTACAATCATAATGTACAATCATAACTTACAATCATTTTGTACAACCATAAATGTACAATCATAGTGTATACTCATAATGTACAATCATAATGTACAATCATAATGTATAATCATAATGTATAATCATAATTTACAATCATAACGTATAATCATAGTGTATAATCATAATGTACAAGCATAATTTACAATCATAATGTATAATCATAATTTACAATCATAATGTACAATCATAATGTATAATCATAATGTATAATCATAATTTACAATCATAATGTACAATCATAGTGTATAATCATAATGTATAATCATAATTTACAATCATAATGTACAATCATAGTGTATAATCATAATGTACAAGCATAATTTACAATCATAATGTACAATTATAGTGTACAATCATAACGTATAATCATAGTGTATAATCATAACTTACAATCATAACGTAAAATCATAATATACAATCATAACTTGCAATCATAATGTAAAATCATAATGTCAAATCAGACTGTACAATCCATGGAAAACATTGAAACATTGAATTTGTATTTACAGTTTTTACAGAATCACTTTAAAAGCGCAGTGTCAGATATGCTGTACATGCATTCAAATGCGTGTAAATTCCACAACTTGTTAAATTTATTTGCTCTAACGCCATTTTGTTACCTTTACATGAATTACATTTGCGTTAGGTTTGAAAAGCAACTCTTAAGATAAGTTCACTTTGAAGAGAATGAGCTATTTGGCTGTTTAAACAACTTACCTACATATTCTCTCTCGAAGTTCAAACTTAAGAAAAGAAATACTAATCTATTAAAACACTGTATCATTGATCATTGAGATACTGAACTCAGTACGCATCGCGTGCTATACATGACGACGATTTAATTGATCAATACTATAATCATTCGTAAAACTAAACACTCCAAGAATCGGTAAAATTAGTTTTCATTTTAGGATATATAATTACCTCAATAATTATTTCATAAACGTAGATTTTCTTTAAAGTATAAATTGTTCCTTTAGGCTCGGCACAATTATGAATACCTGACGTTTAAAAATGGTTGCGATACTATATTCTCTCGTTAGTCTCTCGGGGCGAGAAAGACAAGTTGTGCAATCTCATCAGCGGCGGACGTGATTTCAATTCCGATGCACACAGGCGTTTGCAGGTGACACCGGTGGTTGGGGTTGCTGGGACACTCCTCTTTGACGCCTCTCAAGAGAGGCGGTCGGCCTCGAATGTGAAATTGGATTTTCTGGCTAGGGCTCACCAGTGACTTCTGTCTGAGGCAGCTAGCTCGAGCTGGTGTAGTTGAATGTCTGCCCATTTGATGTGAGTCTTGAAATTGTCTTTGTACCTCTTGCGAGGGGGCATTGTTTTCGGTTGCCTTGGGATTCTGTTTTGATCCAAGCATGATGACATGGCCAGTCCGACGAAGCACAGCCTAGATTAGTTTTGCTTCGATGGTTGATGTGCAGCAATATGGATCCGAGGAAGCGCTGGTGGGATTATTTTAATTGACTGATATGCCTTCGGTTGACAGTCCACGTTACACAGCCATACAAGAGAGACGTGAAGACAACTGCATCGTACATCATCATTGTTGACAGTCGTATGTCTTGTACTGCCAAATTTTGATACGGAGTCATTCGAGTGCTTGAATGACTATTTGGATCATCGTAGTGTTCTCTTAGTTCAGCTAGCCATCACTGGATATTATGATCCCTAGGTATTTGAAACTGTCCACATTCTTTAGCTGTGTGTCGCACATGGTAATGCGTTTTTGTGAAGGCGTGAGCTGGAAGATGATTTCTGTCTTTCCTAGGCTATTTGTGAGTCCAAATAAATTGGAGGCTTCAGATGACCTGTCAACGATTGCCTGTAGGTGAGTCTCTTTATGTGCCAGGAGGACACAGTCATCTGCAATGTGTGCTTCCGTGATAAGAATTTCTAGCGATTAAACACCGATCTCTCCAGGTGATATCTAATGTAGATACCAAAGTCATAGTCACGGATGGCATGGAGCAATACCGGATGAGGCTGGTAAACTCCCGAAGACGGCATTCAGATTCATGTTCTGCTCAAGGCACTTCTTTTGGACTTGTGTCACTGCGAAGATGATGTCAACGGTACTGCGGTCTGGGCAAAAACCACACTGAGACTTGGGGAGGTTAACGTCTGACACTGCCACACTACGCCTGTTGAGAATGTGTACTTTCTATCTGACCTTAATGGCAGCATTGTCCTTTACTAATGTGCTGACATTTTCAACAAACATACGGGCATATTCAGACTTTGAAGGACCGAAGACCGACTGGATCGCGTTTTAGAATCTTTGTACTTGTTAGTGTCGGCATAGCGTTGCACTTCATCAGTTTTCATATCACATCACTGGTCATACATCTTGCGGTTTTTTCTCTGAGCCTCAGCTTGATAGGATTTGAAGCGGTCCTTTTGGGGGATGGAATTTAAGTTATTCTGCCAGTCCATGAAAGTTGTATTATTACTGGCAAGCAAATCTAAAATGGCACCGTTGTTCTCGTGGAACCAGTCTTGATGGGTTCGCCTTTTAGGACTTGGAGTCGACTTAGCTGTTTCTCTTATCATGTCCCTGAGCTTCTTCCATTTCCAGTGGTGGATAGCTTGCGACTTAGGCTCCTCTTGACATCGAGCTGGTTGGATAGCTGCTGTAGTTTGACAATATTGAAGGTTGTACTCAAAAGCTTAGAACACCTTGGGTGATGTGTGGCAATGCACAGCTTTAAGGTAGTTCGGACAAGTCTGAAATCTGTCAAACATTCCGCTCCTTGCATGGCTTTGGTCATGAGGACATCATGGACATTGCTATGGCAAACTGTTACATAGTCGATTAGGTGCCATTTGTGAAATCTGGGTGCATCCATGTGTTCCTGTGTTTCTTCGCCATTCTGAACATTGAATTTGTGATTAAGCGGTTCTGCGCATTTGCTGATTAGGAGCAGACCGTTGTTGTTCATCTTGCCGAAATCATGCTTGTCAAACACACCTTTCCATCGACTATGATCGCAAAAAACACTGGCATTTAATTCCACCAGTAGTATGATTTTGTTGTCAGCTTGGACTGAGCACAATACAGAGCTGAGGTCCAAATATAACTGCTCGATGGTTTGCGCTGAGATTGAGAGGATATAGACATATCCGCTTATGATCGTTTACGTAGCGTTTGTAGCTGATAGGAAGTCACAATTTCATTAGCCTCTAATTGATACCACGAGGCAGGTCCAGAAGCTGCTTCAAAAGGCTTGATTTGACAGCCAGGTCGACTCCGTGGATCCTTTCTTCATTTTGGGTTTTCCCTTTCCAGAAGAAGGTGTATCCGCTTATTAGCTCAGTCAGAGAACGCTTCTGTCGAGCATGGTTTCACTCAAAGCTGCAAGGTTGATATTGTAGCGTGAAAGCTCCTTAGTAACTAGAGCTGTTCTCCTGTAAGGTCTTGCTATATTGTCTTTGTCCATGAAAGTAAGAATGTTCCATGCTCCAATGAGAAGCTGATTTTTCTTTGATAATTTAAACCTTGGATATCGAAGATCTTGACAGTCGCGGACACTTGGCCAGATCTTGAAGGGTATGCTATTTTTAGGCCACATTTTTTAGTCCTCTCCCTATGCAGTTTGAGCCGTGCTATCCAGAGCAGAACAACAACTTGTCCAAAGGCAGCCTACGCGCAGGTCTCTGACTACAACTCCCAGTGGTCATTTCCGCTTATTGCTTCGCCAGTCACTAATCGCGGAAGGACTTTGGTATGTGAGAAGGGGAACGATGAGTGCTATGATGGGGATGAATGATATGTGCACAACCAATTTCATTGAAACAGCATTTGCACAGAGACAGTCTCACTATCTAAGCCTAGGTGGTTGGGACGCAGTGCCTTGTCATGGCCGCGTTCTCCAAAAAACGTTTACAGATTCGCCTTCGTTGCCGTTGGATCATTCAGTTGATCACTTCCGCCCAGTCTATCGAAGCTGGCTTTGCATGCAAGGATAGGCAAGCTCCTTGTTCACCGAGGGTTTTATTGTTTGAGGCCCATGCTGTAACCGATTTGCATGCTACAGCTGCTTGGAGCCACATGTGAGAGCTACTCCAATGGGAACATGACGTGCCCCCTCCCCCTCCCAGAGCTCCCCAAACACCACAACTCGATTGTTTGTGTGGTATTCTGACTATCTGGACAGCCATACATATAGTTACGTAGTTTTAATGCTATATATATATATATATATATATATATATATATATATATATATATATATATATATATATATATATATATATATATATATATATATATATATATATATATAAGACATAAGATTCCTAAATCCGTATAAAAATATAAATAATTAACCATATAGTGTGGATTTAAGCAAGCAGAATAAATTTTGTACATGTACATCTAATCTAATCCACTAGTTCTCATAGTTCACCCAACACTAGAAGTCATAAACTGTTTTGATGTAATATAATATAACTTGAAAGGTAACAATCGCTATTTTAACATTAGCACAAAATGTTTTCCATAGCAGGATAAATTTCGAACCAAACTGATGTTTCTGAAACCTTTTGAACATGAAGTATTCTTAATATACGTGAAGTTTTCATTCGTTACATGAATCGTACTATTCATTCCTTTAGGATGTCGTGTTCTTCTGATTTTATCTAGCGGTTATTCACCTAAACTTGATGAGTGATGCATTTATTTTATTCAAAAGGCAGACTGTCCAGTATGTGAAAAATCTGGAAAGGCGCTAATTTTCTAATTCTATATCTTCTAAAATGGCAGTTATCGTGCTTATGAAGACTCGAACATTGACTGAATACCAATGTATCGAAGTGTATCCATGTATTGTAGTGTACATATGTATGGAAGTGTATCCATGTATTGATGTCGCATCCATGTATTGAAGTGTACCCATGTATCGAAGTGTACCCATGAATCGAAGTGTTTCCATGTATTGTAGTGTACCCATGTATCGAAGTGTATAAATGTATGGAAGTGTATCAATGTATCGATGTACATCCAGGTATTGAAGTGTACCCATGTATCGAAGTGTACATATGTATGGAAGTGTATCCATGTATTGATGTCGCATCCATGTATTGAAGTGTACCCATGTATCGAAGTGTACCCATGTATTGAAGTGTTTCCATGCATTGAAGTGTTGCCATGCATTGTAGTGTACACATGTATCGAAGTGTTTCCATGTATTGTAGAGGTACCCATGTATCGAAGTGTTTCCATGCATTGTAGTGTACCCATGTATCGAAGTGTTTCCATGCATTGTAGTGTACCCATGTATCGAAGTGTTTCCATGCATTGTAGTGTACCCATGTATCGAAGTGTTTCCATGCATTGTAGTGTACCCATGTATCGAAGTGTTTCCATGCATTGTAGTGTACCCATGTATCGAAGTGTTTCCATGCATTGTAGTGTACCCATGTATCGAAGTGTTTCCATGTATTGTAGTGTACCCATGTATCGAAGTGTTTCCATGCATTGTAGTGTACCCATGTATCGAAGTGTTTCCATGCATTGTAGTGTACCCATTTATCGAAGTGTTTCCATGTATTGTAGTGTACCCATGTATCGAAGTGTTTCCATGCATTGTAGTGCACCCATGTATCGAAGTACATGGATGGATCCTACGAATATGAGTTTTAAAATGGTCATCAATACTTCTGGAAATATTTTTTTTATCTGCTCTACAGTACCAACAACTAAGTCGATTCCATCTGCAAGACCCTGATTTTCTGTCGCACAATGTGCTTACATAGAATGGTCCATTTTGATTGTTTTATTGAATATTTTTAGCAAACTGCACAGAACTAGGTGGCAGACCTGTATCTGTGCATAGTGCATCTGGACCACAAATATAAGCGAGTAGAGACAAGATAAATTTATGTTCAACCCAATTCTTATAATAGCATTTATGTATTAATGATTTCTGCTGTTTTGATATTGATGTTATTGCAATTCGAAATTCCAAAGTAAATATAAGTCTTTAAATGATGAAGAATGCCGTACTATTATTTCCATAGTATCGTGTAAATTTGAGTACACATGTAAAGTATTACTTATTTTCGAAACAACTTGTCTTACAGACTGGTCAGAGTGTGTTTATAAACTCAATATACACTTTAAAAAACGACTTCTTAATGTTTATTAGTGAAAACAACCATTATTTGCTTTAAAAGGAATGAGTCACAATATAATATACAGAGAAGCTGGATATATGTAAGGTAGTGGGAAATTATCTTTGTACTTGTGAAACAAAAAGATTGCCTGTGATTTCGATTTTAACAAAATGTAGATTGTATCACACATTTCACATAAAGTCATTTTATATTTTATTCATTCAATGCATTTTTAAAATTCTTTCATTGCAAATTCTGTAGAACATTTTGTAATACTATTTTGTATTATTCTAGATCGATAACTTAAACGCTACGCCACTTGATATCAACAGTATGCCTAAACGATTATGCATATAATAGAAACCCAACCGTAATTATCGTTGCACAGTTCCGAACACGACCTATAGTCTGTTTCAATTAAATAAGTCGACCGTCAAACTAACCTAATATTCATCCACATATCAATTTGCTTATGAATGTGGCTTTCACAAAATGATAGCTGACACACTATTGTAATTATCGCCCCTTATACAGTATATATTACTTCCAGCGAGGTAGTCTATTTGACTCAGTTCATGGTAATTTTACCTGTACAAACATCTGTCGAGATATTGATATTTGACCTGAAATCAAAATATTTTGTAAACATCTGCAGATAGTAATTTGTCAATAAAGCTTAATATGCCACATTTTTCTAGACGTATTCTCTAAAATGCATCTTACCCAGAAGGACGATTTGTTTCCTAAACGGTCTATACCCGTCGCTTTGAATTGCATATTATTAAAGATGTCATCCTTAACAAACTTATAGAACAGATGATTGCAGGTGCGTGCCTTACACCATGAATTGGGAGCAGAGTGTCAGCAGATTACGTAGTTAACTTCTGAAAACTTTATCTCTCATCTGACAATCATGTACACAGAACAGAGTGAGAGAGTGATGATAAAATCATTATATTGTTATTTATGACCATGCAAGTTCTATTCAGTGTAATTCTGTGCTTTTGGAATCTCAGTTTCTACATGACATATACACTATTATGTGTAATTTACCTTACAGTATATTCAACACAAAACAAACGAACAAATAAAAATTGAATATTTCAAGTTTGCTCTAAAACACTTTAATGAAATTCTGATCTATATTAAACTTATGTCCTATATACCAGAAGCAGGGTTAATTGTGGATTATGCAATGGAATTTGTTAACTTTATTTATTAGTGACGTGGAAAAAAAAATTATTAAGGTTTTACAAAATGTACTTTTCTCAAATGAATTTCGACTATGAAAATAAAATGCTATTAATAAACCACGAACCATATGTACGGCACGTGTCGCATCTGCCATCATGGTGGCAGAAAGGGATGCTGGGAAAGATATTAGAGCCAACTCAGACTTTTGGAAACATTTCAAATTAAAGAAAAAATATAAATATGATTTGAAAGTTATTTGTGGAAGTTAATGTGTTTAATTTCACATATTGCTTTGTAAGTCCTGGAATCATAAAATGATTTTCAGCAAACCGGTTGCTTTCTGTTTGAATTTTATGCAATGTCTCTAGTCTATTATTCTCGTGTATTTTATCATCCATGCTAGTTATGAATAAGTAGTGTACTGAGATTGAGTTTATTTTGTAGCATATTGTGTTTAGATATAAGTTGAAAGGAATCATGTATTTATATTACTGACTGGAATTTTGGTACATCAACCTATTCAAGGATATCTTTACTTTTGGAGTTTAGTGTTTTGGGGGATTTTACGCAATCTTGTAAGTTCCTTTTAAATTTGCACGTGTATCCTGGGTAAATACATTACTTGTTGAAATATATAGAACATTTTGGTTTCACATCTTTTCTGTTTCTTAGTTTAAGACATTGGATTCTTAACAGAGCTTAATTAAAATGGAAACTCAAACCTAGGATATTCCACGGTAAGTGAACTGTACATGAGCTGTTTGTGAACTTTGTGCACATATTTTATATTATTCGTCTGCAACTTAAAACTTTAGTAATAGCTGTACATTTGATAAAATGAAACTATTTAAACAAATTCAATGTCTTAACACAGACAGCTTTCCACATGGAATATGGATATATAAATCCGACAGCTGTTAACATGTGATAGGATTATATAAGCCACACAGCTGTTCTAGTGGGATAGGTTATGTAAACCAATCAGCTGTTTCCATGGGATAGATTATTTAAATCAGACAGCTATTCACATACGATAGGAATACAACCACTATACCAACACTCCTACAAACATATCCATGATTCTGCAGTCATATCTGCACAAATGACAACAATTCTTGGATCTTATCAGCAAATACGAAAAGGAAAGGAACATTGTTCAGCAATACAACCAATGAAGGAGTAATGATGCTAAACGCCTAACAATGCAACTAGATTACGTCACCGTGTCATATTCATGTATTTTATTTTGACATGTATGGAAAGCTATTTATGTCACTGGAACCCATATAAGCATATATCCGAACCTCTATATAGGACATATCCTACTTTTGAAAAGAAAACAAATTATGTCTAAAACAGGTGTCAAGAACTCCATGTGGCAGTGCTTCTGACAACTCTATCTCAAAGGAAAAACATAAACTGATGAACGTTACATCAGTGAAGTAGAGACCATTAGTTACGGTTAACACTTAGAAATAACTTTGTCTTTGTTTTAGTCCTTAATACAACTAGTCACACGTATAAACACCCGCTTCTGCTAACCACCCCTATCAGGAACGAAAAAAATCAAATCAAAACAGACACAACTACTTGTCGAAAGAGTGGTAAACTGATCCCATTGTTAATCAGTTTATCTCTACACAAACGATACTCTATATCTTGCATGTTGTAACTCTAACTGTTGGGATAGAAACAATCGGTGAACACAAAGTATTACAGCGGGAAGATAGGGGACTTTAATCTGTTTCAAGTCGTATCACTTTCCCAGGTTTCAAGCTCTGTCGAGATCCTTGTCTTTGATAGTGTGGATAACGAATGACCGACTGTGTCACAGGAAATAGATAAATCAATAGATTCTGGTTGGACCTCATTCACTTCTCTGCCAAAATTTCCATTAGGGATGTGACTTATATAAATAATGATGTAGAAATAGCGTACATGCTTGACCTACCTGCAGACGGAGGGTTAGTCAATATAAAATGTCGACGTACCCAAGTTTATCAAGAATACCATGAATGAGGTTTGCAATGACACTTGTAAATCCAGGAAAATAGTGTCCATTCGTAAGCTGTGTATACTTGTATCATTCGTTGAGTACAATGTAATTTTAATTGTGCATATTTGAACCATTCAGTGAGTTCACTGTAACTTACATTGTTCATACGTGTACAATACAATTAGTACAATGTAACTTTAGGTGTGTATACTCACTTGTACCCTATACTAAATACATTGTAACTTTAGGTGTGTATAACTGTACAGTTCACAGAGTGTACTGTCACTTTCGTTGTGTATACTTGTACAATTCACGAAGTACATTCTATTTTTCTCTGTGTATGATTGTACAATTCAATCAATGCATTCTAACCTTTACTGTGTATACTTGTACAATTCAGTAGATACATTGTAACTTTCTTTGTGTATTATTGTACATTTCAATCACTACATTGTAACGTTCACTGTGTATACTCGTACAATTCAATGAGTACATTGGTACTTTCACTGTGTATACTTGTACAATTCAATCAGTACAGTGTACCGTTCACTGTGTATGATTGTACAATTCAATGAGTACATTGGTACTTTCACTGTGTATACTTGTACAATTCAGTAGATACATTGTAACTTTCTTTGTGTATTATTGTACATTTCAATCACTACATTGTAACGTTCACTGTGTATACTCGTACAATTCAATGAGTACATTGGTACTTTCACTGTGTATACTTGTACAATTCAATCAGTACAGTGTACCGTTCACTGTGTATACTCGTACAATTCAATGAGTACATTGGTACTTTCACTGTGTATACTTGTACAATTCAATCAGTACAGTGTACCGTTCACTGTTTATACTCGTACAATTCAATGAGTACATTGGTACTTTCACTGTGTATACTTGTACAATTCAATCAGTATATTGTACCTTTCTTGGTGTATACTTGTATCATTCACTGAGTATATTGTAACTTGAGGTTTCAACCATGAACATAAAAGGTGAACACATAGTAGTAAGACGTTACAAACCAATTCGTTTCCTTTAAAGGTAGACCTGAGACCCCCCCCATATCACTTAACTTAAATTATTAAATATCATGATTTATGTAATATCTGAAAATTTCTGCCCGATGCGATCAACGGATATCGAAATATTTATTTTAAATGTACAAGTCATGAATATTCTCCGTAAATCAAGTACAACTTCGGCAGTTTCCATGATCTCAGGCCGTGTGACGTTACAAGAGGAACCCGACATTGCAAGGAACCCTTGTTGTATCGTTGTCAAGCGCGAAGCGAATCTTCATTAAAGCCAGTGATTTTGTCGTATGTTTTAGAAATTTCTAACATGTATTCCTTTGTTGAAGTTATTAACATAATATATATCGTAAGTGGAGATTTCCACCAATTGTATTCATTACTATGGTTATTAAATAATAATTCATATTGTTGTTTGTTGTGAGAAGGAGATAGGCAAGTGAGTTCTATTTAGATGTCAAATATTGACTTTCTCATCATTGCGCTTTTGATGTGGAAACTTTTAGTTGCCGCTGTCGTTGGAAATGCTAGTTGTCTTTGATGCTGAAAATTCTAATTGCCTTTGATGCTGGAAATGATAGTTGCCGTTGTCGTTGGAAATGGTTATATCGATATCAACAATCTTGATGAGAAAACTGCATTATCTGAAATTCAAGGTACATAATCAACATAGCAGACGTCATTTCCTTAGAAATATTATGAGTGGTTATGGACATCCGTTATATTACTCTAATAAATGAAACAAATTATCTATAATAAAGTGTCTTACTGCGAACACATACACATTTGTAAGCACGTTAAATTGTGTAAACCATAATAAATGAAACTTTGTATTTAAACAAATGGAAGTAGACATCAGCTAGAGCTCATCTAATTCCACGACGAGAAGCACCATATACAAAAAACAAGTGGCAAAATATAGCTTTGCTCGATAAATTGTTTTGTTTCTTCATGCATATGCATTTTTGATAATTAAAATGTTACTAAAATCATTTACAGTGATTAGGATATTTCAGGATGTGAATTTCTGTAAATATTACCCTTCACCATGTGTGTATATCACTACCTTATGTATGTGACTTAAATGAGTCATAGTCTCCACACATTCAGACATATAGAATAAGTAATTTATATGTAGATAAAGAGGGTATTTACAATGCTGTATTCGTGTGGCTATTGTATTCGTGTGGCTATTGTATTCGGGGGGAGGGCAGATAAAGGCTGTGCCAGCCATAAAATCCTGTTGAACGACTTTTTAATGGGCGATTTTCATGACAAAGGAGATGATAAAATGTCAAGAAGAGAAAAAGGAAATCACAAAATAGTTTTGGACACTACAAAGACATTAAATGTTAAATACAGATATGTTTCTGAAGAAAAAGAATTGCTTGATATAGGACTAGTGAAAATATAACATGGATAGAAAAAGGATCTCGTACAATCTGAAAGCCTATTATATGCGACAAAAGAAACAGCGATCTATTCTTCTATAAGCATAATTATAATTATATATTTAAAATCAATCATGTGTAAATTTTTATTTTCAGAAGTAATGTTTGGTAATTTTTTATTTTGGAAACTAGTTCAAGCTCATTAGAAAATCATGTTTTATAATAAAGTCATGTATGTGAGCGCAATAAATCAAGTTGAATTAAAACCTCATGATAGACGTTGATTATAAAATAGTTTCCAATTTCATTTGTCAGGTTACGTTAGTTGTATATGAAGTTGAATGAACATTTTGATCTGAGCAGAATAGTATGTTATTCTTAAAGTAGAATGTACATTTTATACCTGTCGAAACAAGTTAGTTATTCCTAGCGGGGAATTTACTTTCTCCATTTGTCAAGGCACGACAGTTATGTGTATTTTCCATTTGAGACCGCTCCTGTGGCCGAGTGCTTAGAGCGTCTGCCTCCGATGCGGGATGTCGTGGGTTAGAACCCCGACCGAATCATACCAAGTACTTATAAAAATGGTACTAACAGCTGCCTCGTTTGGCGCTCAACATTAAAGGGTTATTGTTAGGACTGGTCAGCCTGGTGTCAGGATAATGTGACTGGGTGAGACATCATGCTACATGTCTGCGGCATGATGCCTCAGTTCTAGAAATCACTTTAAACTGCCACACAGCAGACATCGTATCGATATAACTGTCATTTTTCCATTTGCCAAGACTCAATATTTATTCCATAAGTAGATTGTATATATTTTTTGTTTCAAGACAAGTAGGTTTATCAGGAAGTTAAATGTACATTTTGCATCTGGCAAGACCAATAAGTTATTCCGAAAGTTGTACTAAAGTCAATGAACAATATCATATGTATTGAAACGTTTCTTTCATATGTCAAAGTATGGCATATGACATATAACTATCAATAACAAATAGGAAATATAGAACATGAATTTACAGTTATGCAATAGGAATAAATATATTTTGCGTATCGATTGATTTTATTACATTATGCTATACCATAGATTCACAACCTTTAAATCCGCTACACGGCGGCATATTTGGGTTACATAACGTCAAACGAATCTAACGGTTATTGCATCGGAACATATAATACTATGCAATTGACAATAGCGCCATTCCAGTTTTTACTGAGTTATCCACTACCTCGGCGTTGTCGTTGGCCATTAAATGAATGGCGAGATGGAGAGAAGTTACAGAAGTTTCAAACGGATCAGGAAAATCAAGGTTCTATACAGACTGACACAAAGCGATATATTAGCATTTCCACTGAATACACATCTTTAATAATTAATACAAAGACACGACTGAACTGATTCATCATGCAGGAGTACGTAGTCTTTTCTACACAATATAAAAGGAAATTAACCGAGATAATATATAGATTAGAAGAAGAAAGAAGAAAGCTAAATGGGAGTTAGAATGGAAATAAATATATTTGTAAATCAGTATTTTCATCATCTAGTTCCGGAGATAATTATTTGTCCTAATTAAAGGCAAAAATGTACATAACCATATAAATAAAATCAACTATGTACATAACCATATAAAATAAACCAATATTGTACATAACCATATTAAATAAACAAATAATGTACATAGGCATATAAAATAAACCAATAATGTACATAACCGTATAAAATAAAACCAATAATGTAGATAACCATGTAGAGGTCTTGAGTGGCCGAGCGGTCTATCCGTTACGGATCACTACCATCTCACCTCGAGTCTCAGATTCGGCCCATGTGGGTATGTGAGAAAGCTTGCCAGTAGCTTCTAGTGGGTCGGTGGTTCTTTCCAGGCTTTTCCCGGGTTATTCCTCCGCCATTATTACTGGCCGCCTTGTATAGCCTATCGTGTGCTGAAAAATGGCGTTAAAGCCAACAACAACAACAACATAACCACACAAAATAAAATCAAATTGTTCGTAACCATAACAAATATACCAAAGATGTACATTACCATATAAAATAAACCAAAGATGTACATAACCATATAACATAAACCAATATTGCAGATAACCATATAAAATAAACCCATAATGTACATAACTATATAAAATAAACCAATAATGTACGTAACCGTATAAAAAACCAATGCGATACGTAACCATATAAAATACACAAAACATGTACACAACCATATAAAATAAACAGATATTGTATATAACCTGTGCTTATCCGTTCAGGTTTCAAGTTAACTCATCATGTTCTATAGATCTACATTTCATATTACCACCATGAAAAAGAAGAATAGATTTAGCTATCTAAAACGCACGTGAGATACTAAACATTTTATTGTTTTGTATTTCGGGACAGTTTGCTCTGACATTTTATCCGGGCGGCAACATCAAAGGCAAGATACCTATATAAATCTTTCTCAGCCCTTCCAAGGCTTAGAGGTTGTTGATGAACACCTGTGCCTGGCACTCGTAGGTCCCCACTGTCATCTTAAGTCTGTCAGAAACAGGCACTGATGCGAACACAGATTCGTCACCGATTGAGCTCCCCGCTGAAGTCTCATCGTTCGTCAAAGATGAGGTAGAAATAGCATGCCCCAAAAACGCCTCTTTGCTGTTTGCTACTTAAATCTGTGAAACATGTTTTAGTCGCCTCTGCTTTCTGAAAATTGGACTGAATAAGGTCCAACGTACTTCTCAACAGTCCAATATTCAGTTTAAATTCGTTTCTGAAAAGAACATAAACTTTCAAAACCTGAAATGACACAAATATGCCTGTCAAGGTGTTTTCAAAACAAAACATACAGAGATAGTCTTTTTACTGAATCATTGTGAAAATAAAGTTAGAATCAAACATAATTTTGGCATACTTCGCGTTTTATCATTGTTCTGATGACTTATTAAAGCTATCTGAAGATGAATTAAAGTTCCTATCAGTAAAATCATGACAGCCGACATGTTTCAAAGTAAACAAGCACCAACAATCCTATAGTACAAGCACGTAACTCAGTCTGAATGGAATCTGCAACGAAGTGTATTTTACCAACTTTTATTATAAATTTCGATCAAACTTAGGACATTAGCTATACTTAAATTTCAGTCTTTCATATTGCTGATTTCTAGGCTGGACAATACCTTTGTTTGGTGACATTCAGTTCAGGAATCTTACCAGAGTGTTGCGATGTAGATCTATTAATATCAGGTACATAAGCTGTGCTATAGTGTCGATATGTCGGTCTGATAATATGAGGTCCATGAGCTGTGTTATAGCGCTGATATGTCGGTCTGGTAATATATGTGCTATAGCGCCGATATGTCGGCCTAGTAATATGAGGTCCATGAGCTGTGCTATAGCGCCGATATGTCGGCCTAGTAATATGAGGTCCATGAGCTGTGTTATAGCGCCGATATGTCGGCCTAGTAATATGAGGTCCATGAGCTGTGCTATAGCGCCGATATGTCGGCCTAGTAATATGAGGTCCATGAGCTGTGCTATAGCGCCGATATGTCGGCCTAGTAATATGAGGTCCATGAGCTGTGCTATAGCGCCGATATGTCGGCCTAGTAATATGAGGTCCATGAGCTGTGCTATAGCGCCGATATGTCGGCCTAGTAATATGAGGTCCATGAGCTGCGCTACAGCGCCGATATGTCGGCCTAGTAATATGAGGTCCATGAGCTGCGCTATAGCGTCGAGATGTCGGCCTAGTAATATGAGGTCCATGAGCTGCGCTATAGCGCCGATATGTCGGCCTAGTAATATGAGGTCCATGAGCTGTGCTATAGCGCCGATATGTCGGCCTAGTAATATGAGGTCCATGAGCTGCGCTATAGCGCCGATATGTCGGCCTAGTAATATGAGGTCCATGAGCTGCGCTATAGCGTCGAGATGTCGGCCTGATTATACCCAGTCCATTAGCCTTTAAAAGGTGACTAGATATAGACCAAAATTAGTCGCGATCAAATGTATACTAATATATATTATTACTTGAGAACGATGATTTATCAGGTCTCAATGCGACCCTGGGAAGCATAATAGCTTCAAGGATCTGCCATCTTCTTGCAACGCTAATGCTGACGTAGCTTTAAAAGTTAGTTCATGGATATACATGTACGGTTATGGGTGTCTGGCCCTATCTTCACGATATTGTTGAAATATTTTGCACCAATCCGGAACTTCGATAGTAAAGTCATCGAGATTCGAGAGATAATATGTATAACTATATGTATTCTATCTAGTTCGAGCGATCAAGGATGTTTTATCTATCAAGAATATTTGAGCCAACCCAATTCAACTTTAAATTTTCAACAAAATGCACACTTAAAAATATTTAGGTGGAAACGGACATACAGAGAAACTCCTTGGAATATCGTTCGTCGACCATCACTGACTGAAAGCTGCGGCATAATTGAAAATGTTGAATGACAGATTACTTGACAGTCATTCTTGTTACTATTATTATTGTTAAGGATAATGTTACTTTTGTCACAGTCGTTACTCTAAGTATTAAGTATAATGTTACCTTTGTGTAACTAATCGAAAGTATCATCCTACAGTTCAATAAATATTATAAGTTTGTATTACATGTTCCTATAAATGGATTGGATGTTGCTTTCATTTCAAAGGTTCATTTATTCATTGACTATGTACAGGCTAACACATTTTCCATCTTTCTTGTACACTTTAACTTTGCGTGTTTTGTTTCAACTGTACGTAGGTACTCACAAAGGTTTTGCATTGATCTTTAACTTGTTTGTATTTAGCGTAATATACACCATCGGGGCAAAAAAGTCTTAACTGATTGATCACAAATACATGTTCAAAGGAGGGCAAAACCTTTTATATCTTACACTTCGATAATGAAAGAACTTGTATAAGAACAAGGTCGACTTTGTAAATTTAGGAGGAACATTTATTGACATGTCTTCGTCGGGCTTAGCTTTACAAATATGAAAAATGAGCTGGATTAAGAAGCAGTCGTGGTCAAAGCAAAGCAATGCAAACGAAATATGTTATTGTTCTTCTGTTCTTAAAATATCAGATGTGAAACTAAAATCACAAGGCTTTGGACGCAGCTCGCTCAGTACTTTTGTATTGCATATTTTGTTAAATACTCATTTTCTTGAATGTTATATGCAAAACTCCGAGACAAGTGAAACATATTGGATTTTTATTCAATAGGCTAGAGACAAACATTTCGTAGTGATCAAAGGATTGCTTATATTTTCCTTCTAAAATATATTTTGATAAGTACAACAAGGTAGAGCAAGTATAATCGATGCTACTTGATGAATTTGGATAACAATCCTGGTCATCATAGGTCTTTGGAATTATTTTCGTATTTTGCAACATCGTTAAGGTCAGTTGTAGTTAATTTTGCACTTGACCATATGTCCAGTTTAATAGCTAACTGTTTCAATGTATTATATTCAGATGTAACACGAACGTTGTATAAAATTATAAAAACAAAATGACAGTTCGTTCTTTAAAACCATAAAAAATGTTCTTTGACGATGTAAAATGCCTTGACGTTAAGAACTCGGTGTGTGTGTTGCGCGCGCGTTGGAATTTTAACGTAGCTTTGACCGTTTTTTCTGGCATATCGCCACGATGTCTGCTGTTTGACAGTTTATAGTGATGTCTGGCACTGGGGCATCATCTTACAGACATCTAGCATTATGTCTCAGTCAGCCACCTTATCATGACACCAGGCCGACCAGTCCTAACATTAAATGCTTAGCGCCAAGTGAGGCAGCTGAAAACACCATTTTAAATACGTTTTTGTGTGTGACTTGGACGGGGATCTAACTTGCGACCTCCCACATCCGCTCTAACCACTCGGCCATCGGAACGGTCTTAAGACTGTAATGAAATGCGAAAATAAAGAATAAGAATGGTTCCTCTTTGTGGTTACGAGAATTCTCTTTTTTGCAATGAGTGCAATTTACTTCTTATGTTCAAAGTCGTTCTTTGAACTATTAAACAAACAGGTAGGTATAGGTTTATGTTTCGAAACTTAAATATAGTTTGTAATCAAAGGTTAAAATAAGATCTTTAAACACCAATCAATTCTCAAGCATACTATTAAGAAACAACTTGTCGGGATCAAACGTCTTTGCCTTCTTGGGGAAACAACAATCATGGAAATAAGAAGCATATTCAAGGAATAAAAACTCAACTTCATTAGCGTTCAAATGTAAACTCCAAGCCTCAGACATATTTCAGGCTATTTGTATATATTGCACAATTGTACAGTCAACTTGTAATGTCAGTGACTTTTGAAGTATGCAAGTCCTTTATAATTTCTTTCAAAACAAATCAATCTATTACCAACGAATGCATTTTAAAATATTACAAGGCAGATTCTCTTACATGAAACCGTATTTAAATTTAAACTAAAATTTTTCAATCCACCACAATGGGAATATTGTACATTTTGAATAAAGGATTCTAGCCGCTTAACAATAAGACTATGGTAAGAAAGAGCTGATTGGGATCTCTTCCTTATCGGATCTTCTGACTAAATTGTATGATGATGTCAAAATTATATGATCTCAAAAACAACTTTAAATTAGCTTAACTTACGTTTAAAATAATTTAATTGGAAGTTAAATGCATTTTATGAAGCCGACGTGAAATCTAACATGATCGAATCATTCACCGGTGAATGCGTCTTAAAACTCCCAAAACATCCCGTTAAAATCAAAGCTAAATAAAGTAAGTTATTCTCGCTTTCAGGAAATTACAGTAATTTGAGAAAACTTCGTTATTGCCGATTAATTTGGTAAATTGACCCAACACAATTCCTAGAAAGGTTTAAAACGAAATGGGTATTCCATGGTTCGGTGACCTTTGCTTAAACTTGAACTTGGAAAGAAGAAATTTGAAATTTGAAGGTATGTGCTTTATTAAGAAACATACCGGGTGCGTCACATTCATTGATAAAGATGATTACTTTTGACAAGATAATCTTAGCCTAAATTTTCCGGCAAATCAGACCAGGACCCAATTAGAGGAGAGGAAATCGGGTAGTGTCAGGTGCGTTGTCCATTTCTTTCCCAAATACTGAGGATGTCAATTTCAGCGATCAATCAAATCAGATGGGTAGAGCGATAAGACTTGGTCAAATGTCCATCACACCTTTATGGTGGCAGGGGACCTAATTACAGAGCCAAAATCCTGAGAAAATGCCAAGGGCAACCTAATCTGATAGCCATCTGACTTACCAGTCACTGGACATTATTTATACAGCAATATTCAGGTGGTCAGTGGTAGATAATGTCCAAACTGACACTGTGAGTGCGAAAATTTATTGGAATGTTTGCTGACTAACACATTTAATGCTTACGTTGTCATCAATGCGGCAGGGATTTCAAACAAGATAAATGTTCTTATATAGACATAATAAAATTATGTCGTGAAACTTCACTCTGAGCAGTATTTGACTACACGAGGAGATTGAAACCAAGACGAAGCAGAAACCTTTCTAATCGCATGCCGGACATCAGTAATGTTATTTAATGGTTCCTCTCAACATAGACAGGAACATAATTATCCAGCCATTATGTTGTTTGTTTCAGCAAAATTCTGTCACTCTTGAAGTACGTTGGACTGCGGCGTTTGCAACTATTATATTAATAGTGGATATGATGGGTGTGTGGAGATTTTTAAAATAGACATAAAATAGTAGCTAACTATATACATGCAGAACTTGTAGTCTGGTTGTGTCAATTCCTACAGAAAGATACCATGGACGATCAATGATATAAATGCTCTGAACACGACCAATGGCAGTGTGGAGCAAGTTTCCCAATCAATGTAACCAATTCCCGGAGTACAACTGAGTACCATGCTCATTGGCAGAGAGGAGCAAGTTTCGAAATCAATGCAACAAATTCCCGGAGTACAAATGAGTACAACGATCTTTGGCAGTGTCGAGCGCATTTCCCAGTCCCGGAGTACAAATGAGTACCATGATTTTTGGCAGTGTCGAGCACATTTCCCAGTCCCGGAGTACAAATGAGTACAATGATATTTGGCTGAGTGGATAAAGTTTCCAAGTAAATACACCTAATTTCCTGAATACAACTGAGTACCATGACCTACGGCAGAGTAGAACAAGTTTCCCAATCAATACAAATAAATCAGTGAGTACAACGGAGTACCATCACATATGGCAGAGCGGAGCATGTTTCTCAAAGAAATCACAAATCCTTTAATCTTCAAGAAGGTTGATGTCTGCAATTCTTTAAATACAAAGAAATATACTTGACCAGACATAGTCGATTTATTTAGTACACATGTCTTAAGGAGTTAGAGTAACGGTATAACGAGGTGTTATTTATATTAATGCGGACAATACAGTCATCCTGTACAAACAAAAAGTTGACCAAAGTAAATGTTTTAAAGATATCACCTATATTCCAGTTGTTGTGCAGTATCTTTAGACTTGTCAGACATGGAAACAAATAATTTAAAAGCAGTTCAAAATCTCTGATGCGGTTTGCCATGATAAGTACGTATTTCATGTCAACAAGTTTCTTTTGCGTAAGACGCATCAAGAGGAAACGGCCATTAGACGCAAAAAGATTACAAATAAACAAACTAATTAGCAAAATGTAGATAATAATGATTTATACAGCGTTTGTTTGATTTCATCCTTTGACTAACAGTTATACGGCATTGATTCTTTGATGAAATCATGTATTGTGCTTTTACAGAATCGCAAATTTTGTTTTCAAAATAAGTAAATCACGTGAAGATTTCCCTCTTTTTGTTGTGAGGTTTGCTAGAATATAAATAAATTTCTGCCATTAACCTTTCATGTTCAATCGTAAAATGAATTCAAAATAAATTATGCATCATACTGTAGAGAAAGGAATATTTCTAATAAGTTCTACATGTCATATTGAATAGAGGATATCAACGCTATTGATACAATTTTCAAAACTCTACACAGACAAATGTAGAAATGTTAGTAGATTTTGTTTAAATTAATAATAAGGAAATGAAAATATCCGATTCAATATTTAATTCTAAAAATAAATAACCTTTAAAATGTCGAAGTGTAATATGGAAATTACATTTAACAAAAATTTTAGGAATTAATTAAAAAAAATTGTAAGACATTCTTTATTTAGCAGCTTTCACATTCAACACATACAGTGCGCAATACAGTTTCGTTGTGACTTGGAATAATTATTATTTAGGTAACTCTGTTATCAAGAATACGTATTATTCTTGGCAACATTTACTGTCTGCCATAATCGTTTACCTGGCGGAAATCCAGGGGTGTACCTGGAACTGGGCACGTGTCGGACCGTGTACAGCTTATCTGCCGGAAATTGATAAACTTCGTTGCATATCAAATTCAGTCTCAAACCCTTTTGTCCACTTTTTTGCTACAAGCTTATCGGCTGAACGCTGCGGCTGGGTTAGTGTACTATTTCAACAGAGACCATTTATTTTCCAGAATAATTTACGCTAAAACATAATGGGCAAAACAAGGACCATTTCTTGTCTGAATTTTACAATTTGCTTCCTTGACTGGCATTTAGGATTAATTCATTACGTGCATTTTACACTGTAGATTATTCATCGAAGTCAAGGTACAGTCGATATTGTTTTTTCTCTAATGTTCAGCAGTATGCTTATTCTGCCCACGGCATAATCATATAATGCCATACAACATAATTTTATAATTGAACTATCCCACTTACCTTTTTGACTTTATTATTATTAATTAATTAGAGTAAGTACACAATAATATTTTCTATGTAATTTTAATTTAGTTTTTTAATATCGTTTAATATCGTTGAGATAATCAGAAATGATGTTACCACCTTCTCATTAGGTAATTTGGGTTAGTTGTCAGAGTAAGTTTACACCGTGTAAAGACTTATAGTTGTATAAAGTGCTAACTTCTCTCGATACACAAATACATTTTGTGGGTAGATTTAACTAAAGTGCTTTGAAATCATCCATAGTTAAGAAACGTAATGTATTTTGTAATGTGTTTATAGATGGTTTTGTGTGTGACCAGACATTTAAACCTTAAATACATGACATTGATTATTCCAAAGGCAAGAATAACAATTATAGGTTAATATAATCAACGACAATGAAACTTGTGAACGGAAGATAATATAAGAATTAGCCAACTTAGTTAAATACAAACATGGGTTATAACAAATGTCAAAAGAACTAAATCAGTTAATTTCCTTTTCATTTATGTACGTTTCGCTGTAATTTTTAATGGATTTTTTTTATTGCACCAACCAAGGTTAGAATACATTTTCTCTTTCTCTCTCAATGTGTAGACATTACGCAATTATCGTAATTTTCCCAGCACACACAGCAGATGTAGAGACATCAATTTATTCTCACAACATCAACACCTTGCTGTCCAAGATAGTTTGGATCATTTGCCCTATGAGATTTTTTCTTTAGCGTCCTTATGGCGCTAAATTAGTGGGTATGGGATATCGTTTGATGCGCCGGCCCACCGCCTAGATCCTACAAACGTATGATTTGCCTTCTAAAGTTCTAATGATGAATATAGGGTAACAAGTCTAATTTGACTTGCCTCATCCACTTAAAAACAGCTTAATTTTGTATTTATTTCGGAAAAGTTGCCTTCCATCTTAACTTAATGATTTTCACCGGGGAAAATATCGTCAAACAGGCACGATATATATTCCGAGTAGATATTACGAAATCTTTATGCATGCATGCATGCATGCATGCATGCATGCATGCATGCATGTATGTATGTATGTATGTATGTATGTATGTATGTATGTATGTATGTATGTATGTATGTATGCATGCATGCATGCATGCATGCATGCATGCATGCATGCATGCATGCATGCATGTATGTATGTATGTATGTATGCAGGTAGGCAGGCAGGTTCGTTTAAATTCCAGAGTACGTATCCAATAGCACGACAAACAAATTATATTGTCCCCTTGCATGCCCGTTTCATCCTGCCCTTCCTGCTCCAACATCCCAAAAATATATCCGTCACACATTTTATGTAGATCGAAACCCAAGCATTGACTGAAACTATCAGCTGTATTCATGTTTCCTTTTAAATGGGTTGTAACAACTGTCATACATTACGCTCAGTATGAACATGGCATCGAACCACAAGCACCATTGCACTTTTATCTATGCTTCCATTTTTGTCTTTAATATTATCATTGCAACAGCTACACTGACTACTGTTACTCTTAGTAGGACATTAACTTCTGCTTGTTTTATGTTTTTTGTTTTAGTTGCAGCACAATATGCCCATCTGCTGTTGTGTGTGTGTGTATTTGGGTGCCTGCAGGGAGATATTATGTATGCTATCCCCCACGAACTATGGTGCCGTCGTTATCGTGATCTAGGAGATGATCGACAATGCTGTTATTGCCAGGACCTAGCAATTATTTTTAAAAAAATACGAAATTAATGGATGGAATAACAGAGATCGGTGCAAAGATATAGAGCAGAACAACACGAGGCCCGTATGTAAAATATAACAATTTGGTCAGTTACACATACAATGAAATTGAACATTTCATTTGAATGAACCACCATCTCTTTTGAAATAAATTAAAAAATGTAAGCGAAATGCAAAAAGCAGTTCTGTTATGTCATACTGATAAAACAAACTTCACAGGATTGAGTGCAATCTAAATATTGTCTTCTTCACGGCTGTGATAAGGATATTCCTTTAGTAGACGCATATAATGGTCAGGCTTTTAATCAGGCAACTTTCACTTCTTGTTTGGATCAATCAGAAGGTATTAATCAGTCATCTACTTTTAACTGCTCATTCACGTTATTATAATCGGGGTCACAAACTACAATCACTTGTCGTCGAAAAGGAAAAATATCCTGCAATTTCATGTTTGTTACAAAAGGCCGCTAGTGAAATGAAGCCACTGAAGTTCCAGTCTATTATTTCATTAAAAATAGAATATTATGAGAAAATGGAGACCTCTCGAGGTACCTGCTGGTGACGAGTGCTCAGTGAACTATCGAATTGTAATTCCATAAACTTACAGACAGGAAATACTAAGCCTGGCCCATGAAACTCCTTTGACTGGTCATTTAGGGTTTAATAGTACTTATCACAAGATCATGACTCACTTTGTATTGGAAAGAAATGAAAAGTGATGTTTGTAGATCTTGTTATGCATGTTAAGGGTAGCAAAACCCCAATCAGAAGATACACAAGGCTCATATGCAACCTACTCCTGCATGTGACGAACCATTTAGTAGAATTGTGGTAGATTGTGCTGGTCCCTTACCTAAAACTATGTCAGGTAAACAATGCATGTTGACCATAATCGGTGCATCAACAAGGTTTCCAGAGGCAATTTCTTTGAGGAATATTAAATTAAAAATAATAGTAAAAACTTTAATAAAAAATTTAAAACTCAATTTGGTCTTCCCATATGTGTCCAGTTTGATAAAGGCTTAAATTTCATGTATGGCGTTTGCAGCAAGTTATTTATCAATTAGGCATCTAACAATTTAAATCTTTTGCCTATCACCTTGAGAGCCAAGGGACATTATAAAGATTTAATCAGATTTTAAAAAATGTTGTTTAGATACGGGTAAACATTGCTGTTATGTTAAAAAATGTTTAGGCTTCAGTCCCTTTGAACTGGTTTTTGGACACATTCTGCGTAGACCATGAAAATTATTGAAAGACAAACTTCCTTTTAACGAAGATGTTGAAATAAAACTTCTCGATTATGTTTCCAATTTTTAGTATAAGTTGTCAAAGGCTTGTGAAGTTGAAGCGCGAATCTGCACTCTACTCGATAACAAATGAAATTAAAATATGATAAAAACTCATAGCAAAGGTATATTGAACCTGGTGATAGAGTTCTGGCTCTCTTGCCCATTCCTGTTCAGGCCAATTATTATGGACCCTACACAGCTGACAGGAAAGTAAATGATTTAAATTACATCATACGTACTCCTAGGAGACGAACATAAGAACAAAATTTCTACATAAACATGTTAAAAAGGAATATTAAAAGAGATAGCCAGGTTAAACCGAGCAGACAAATTCGTTGTACCCGTTCCAGTCAGGGAAGATTTGAATGAAGGAATGCTATCGGATCCTACTGATATGGATCGTGAAATCTTTGGAATTCAGAAATTAAAAAGATCTGGACCAGAAACGTTTATATTTGCTGCAATAAGAAAGAAATTAACCTAAACGTATCTTATTTGAATATGATCACTTATTTCCAGATGTTCATACAAGAGTAAACTTTTTCATGCCGTTGAAATCGTAATTTCTAAACCGTGTGAAACAGTACCCGTACATGATGAACCCGCTCGATTTTTAGATACTGCTGGATACTATCGTGGCTTTTGATAAGTTAAAAGCACTCCAAATTTCAGAAAATCATTTGAACTGTCTAGCAATGCAAGTAATGTTGGGGTTGGAGCAGTATTGATACGAGAAGACGAATACGGTGTTGATCATCCGGTGTGCTTGTTTTTCTAAGAAATTAAATAAACACCAAAGAAATTATTCAACAATCGAGAAACAATGTTTGGCGTTGATATTGGCATTGCATCATTTTGTACTTTACATTAGTTTGGCTACTTCTGCGATTAATATGCTTAGTGATCACAGCCCCCACCCCCTCCTTTCTTTCATCGGCAGGATAAAAAAAAGACTACTAAGGTGGAATTTGATGTTACAGGAATATTATCTGAATATCAGGCACATCAAGGGAAAAGATATTTTTAAAGCAGATGCACTTTTTCGTGTATATTGAAATGTATTTTTCCATGTACACTTTGTATAATTCATAAGAGTTCTTATGTTTTTATTTAATCGCATGTACAATTATCTATGGTAAAAAGAAAGCTTTATTATGTACATATGTCTTTTTCTTTGATGAGGGATGTGTTAGGTATATTTGATTTAATTTATTTGTGATTTGATTTGATTTAATTGTTTGTTTGTTTTAAATTTTCTATATTTATTTTATTCCATTATAGACTATTGCAATGTAGATTTATTTACTGGATTTGATATTTTTCATAAATTCAGTTCAATGTATTTGAAAATCTGTTATTGAAACGTTGTATCTAAAGCTGACCTAGTTCCTGACCTTTATTTATCAGGTTGAACTAAACAATATGTTTTTATTCTTTTCTAAGTGTGGTTTCATAGAGTGAAACCGAGGCTGTAAATGACTTCAGATGTAAATATCTTTAACGTTGTTATTTCAAATTCTGGTTTTACCTGTGGATTGACCCTCATCAATGCGTCTGTTTTACGCAGTAGCTAGATTTCACAGTGATGTATTGTAAAATAATTTCAGCTTTTAAAACACTGAGATATCAAGGTCGTTTTATTTGTTGTAACCAGTTTGTGTTATATTGTAATTTTGCTTCAAATTCTTTGCAATCTAAGAGGATATTTTCCCTTGTAAATCATTGTGCTCGGAATTAATTCTTGGACAAAGATAGTTATTGAAATTTACAGAATTCAAACACCGGAAGAATATTTTCTGTGATTTTACAAAGAACTGTAGACACGTCAGTAATTCACTGATTATAGTATGCGTAATTCACTTACATTTTGAATTTCGTCTGGACTCGAAGTCAGATTAATTAAAACATTTTATTACTATGACTTCTTTTATTAGTTCTTGGATTTCTCAAGGATTTTTTTTGGATTTGATTCTTAAAACCGTAAGTTCTTTTCCTCATATCTACCTTTTTTCAAGGGAAATACATTTTCTTAAACGTTTACAAAGCTTGTTGTCTTCACTTTTTAACACGATAAACTTTTACATCCTAGCACGGGTTGTAAACTATCTGTTATAGATATCGGTCGATGCGCGAAGATTTTCTCGCTTACGAGAACTCACAACTTAGTTACACAGATGCAGTAAAGGACGTCTCGCTTTATCGTAACTACAATACTTGCTAACTGGCAATTCATTGACAAAGACATTGTACAATCAATTTTTATAACATATGCTACATATCATATAAGAGAGAAGAAACACATTCTCAAAATTTGTATGAGAGTAATGCATGAAATTCCTTCAATACATGATTTCTATTACATACAAAACCTCTAAACCTGAACACATTCACATCAATGAAACATTTTATGTCAGTCTTACAGTCTTACGGGTTTTTCTTCGCCACCGTTTTGCCTCCAATCTAACCCGTCTATTTTGTTTAAACGTGGCAGTAGCCCAGTGAACTCTACTTCGCCAGCTTCACGGTGAGAAGCTTGTAATGCTCATTGGTGATGATAGATGCCACAGATGGTGAGTTTTTTTTTTTTCAATGAGTCGTTATATCTCTTTCAAGGTGCCCCTCTATTACGGTAGCCAGTGGATAGCTCACCAAACAATGTGATCTTTGGCAGGGGATAATCCTCCATCCTGGTCACGTTGCCCTGCCCAGCGTAGCTGTATCTTTATGAACATTGCCAGGACGCTGTTGATCGTTGCTTGTTTGAGGACTTGAGTAATGGTGACGATGTCACTCCAGTGGATGTTGAGAATGGTGTGGATGCAGCTCTGATTGAAGCTTTCAAGGCGGCAGTAGGTGGTTGCTGATGATGACCCATGACTCGGTGCCATATATGAGGGTGGTCAATACGACAGCTTTGTAGACGCTGATCTTTGTACCTCTCTTGAGACTGGCGTTGTACCACACATGTTTATAGAGTCTGCCGAAGGTATGCTGCTGATAATGTATTGGATTTATCTCGTACATGTAACCATCTGATACAAACGACTCCTCCAGATCCTGGTAGCACAAAGAGTTTCATATTGGACAGTAAGATTACTTCTTTAAGAGATAACAATGTGTCAAAGATGGAACCTCAACTAGCTGATGGGTAAGTATCTATAAAGGGCTATATCAAGGGTCAACACTCGTAACCATTCTTTTTAATATCTTTAGCTATGTTAAGGACAACATTCTAGCTTATGCTAAATAGCCTTTAACGTTATAAAATATGCCTAGGAAACTGAGTGTACTATTTCGATTAGGTGGTTTTCAGACAGTAAATTGAAACAAACTCGGTCAATAAGCAAATCAGCGAGATCGTTAAAAAGGTAGATACACAGTTATTTCTGTTCAATTTAACAGTATCACACAACTGATGGACAACTGGCATTATATCACTTGTTCATTATGGCAACCTTAAATTACAATCCCCTTGAGTGGCATTTCAGTAGTCTTGCTCATACGATCACACCTAAAACAAATCACGAAATAGCTCCGAAAATTGTCTCTAATAGACACATAAAACATTAGGTTGAACGAATGTAATTTAATTAACTTGTCAGTTTTCTACACCTATCGTTTGCTAAAAAACCACTTAAAGTTTTCGACATTTGAAATAAGCACAGTTCAAACCTATTTAATTGGTCTGGCATTCGTATGTTTTTAGATTAGCAGTACAAAATAGGCTGGAATCTTCTAGGATTACAACTTGTGTAGTGTATAATGATCAATTGCAACTTCTTGTGAAGTGTTTTAGGATCAAGTTCTACTGCTTGTATAGTGTTTTAGGATTAAGATTTACTTCTAGCAAAAGTATTATGCTTTAAGTTTGATAGAATGTAAAGTTTATTCGGTTTTAGTTCTATCCAATGTATTGTATTTAACCTTTTAGTTCTATGAAATGTATTGTACTTTACGTTTTATTTATATGAAATGTATTGCATTTTACGTTTTAGTTCTATGAAATGTATTGTATTTTAAGCTTTAGTTCTATCCAATGTATTGCATTTTACGTTTTAGTTCTACGAAATGTATTGTATTTTACGTTTTAGTTCTATCCAAAGTATTGCATTTTACGTTTTAGTTCTATCCAATGTATTCAACTTTACCTTTAAGTTCTATCCAATGTATTGTATTTTACATTTTAGTTCTATCAAATGTATTGTATTTAACGTGTTAGTTCTATGAAATGTATTTAACGTGTTAGTTCTATGAAATGTATTTAACGTGTTAGTTCTATGAAATGTATTGTATTTAACGCTTTAGTTCTATCAAATGTATTGTATTTAACGCGGACGTGTTTTTTGTGAAGTGAACAGGTCACGCATTAGTCGGATTTACACAAAAGAATTATTCCCGCTGAAATCAAAAGGAGTATTTTTTGTTCATAATTTATCACTTTGTATTTCACTTTTTCATCCATTAGCATTAGATTAAATATCACGTTTCACTGCACTTTGCATTTTGCATTAGATTCTGCACAATTTTTTACATATACTATTTTTTTTGTTTAGTCCACCATTATCCTTCTTTCGTTATGGCGGAATTTGAAAAAGGGTATATGGGGGGTACAAGTGTAGCGTCATCCTTTCCTCAGGCGAAACCCTTAAAGGGGAGTAGGTCACGCCTTCACTTATATTTCGAAGTAAAGGTAGAGGACAATGTACTGCTGGCTTTCCATAGGAGGGGGATCCATCTAATAGATTGGGGGGGGGATGATACGGCGCCCAAGCAAATCTAAATCATGGCTTCATTACAAGCCCAAGGTCTAGACATGAGCAAAATTTCAGCGCTCCAAAATGCCGGACCAAAAAGGTTTATGTTATACACAGTAAACCAGGATGTGCCACAAATGAATTGCGAGACTTTCAAGGTCAAGGGAAAGAATGCGCACGTACATGAAGCGCCCCCCTTCGAGAGGGAAATTGGTCCCAAATTAGTTGAAGAGGCCAAAATGATACCGGCATTTTTTTACTGTATGGGTTTTAGACTGCGCACCTGGTACAGAGATTGTGAAAGGGATAGGAATGCCCAAAGTGTGGAGAGTTGGGACATGGCTCGTGGGACTGCAAAGGGCAGCCAGCACAAAAAAAGGGAAAAACATACGCGGACGCAGCAGCAGGAAATCTTGAGAGAACTAAACCAGAAGAACCAAGAGAACAAGTGGAAGAGGAAGCCAATGAGAAAAACCCAGAAAGATTGGAGAAATGGGTCGATATTCTCACCCCAAATAAAACGGGGAACAAGACTCCAAAGAGAATAATACCCCAGTTTGCGACCCACAACCCATTTGAAGTACTTCCAAATGAGGAACCGTCAGATCTAATCAACAAACTGGAAAACATGAGGCCTATAGAAACTTCCACCCCTAAAAGGACTGTAAGAAAAACTAAAAAGTAAAAAAGGAAGCTGTGAATCTATCTACCTCACTGGATAAAACACCTAAGAAGGGAGTGCAGAAAGAACAGGGGACATTATCCCAGTCATTGGAAGAGGGAGGAACAGGAAAGAAGAGGGAAGGAAAGAAGACAAACCCCCAAGAAATATCCCAAGATTACGCCCCTGAAAATGCCCAAGATGCGCCAGAGAAAGTAGAAGAAGAATATACGGGAAGCACAATAGATGCCCTAAATGAAACAACCCCGGAAGAAATGGTCTTAGGGGATAAATCCACTGATACACCCTATTCGTCACAGGTTACCAGTGACTTTGAAATCTTAAACAGTACAGTTAAATCAGCTAAAGATGACCCGGGATCCCTTCAAAAGGGGGAGCATTAGGGTCCTAACAAAATCACTAGCCATTAATCATATAACCACTAGAATAAGCGGCCAACTGGAGGAAACACACAAATGAAAGAACAAAACTTCTGCTTGATGTCCTTAAATATAAATGGTTTCAATAAGGAAAAAGTACAAAAGCTGACACGAATAGGTGACTTTGACCTACTCTTTATACAAGAAACACAACGTACTAACGGACGAAATAAAAGAATAATTAGAAAGAGAGATGGACTGTATAATCATTACTAATAACTATGTAGGAGGGGATAAAGGAGGAGGGGTAGCAACATTCATCAAAAATAAAAGGAGCTGTAGATGGGAAAGGATAGATGAGGGGTATTCTTTAAGAGTAGATTAATACGTTTAAAAGTGGGAAACAATAATTATATATATATATATATATATATATATATATATATATATATATATATATATATATATATATATATATATATATATATATATACCAGTAAAAACAAATCTGAAAATAGCATTTGCAGCAAAACTGATGGAATACTTGGAAAACTACACAACAGAAAATTTGATCATATGAGGGAATTTTAACTGGGTAGGGGACGACGTAGATAGGAAGGGACAACTGACGTACAACGATATAAATAATAAGGACAAATAGGGACATTATGGAACACACTATGAAATCCTTAAACCTGATTGATATTTACAGTCGTTTAAATATGCCAAGGGTGGAATACACTTACACATATCAAAACAATAAGGGAGTAGATTAGACAAATTCTGGAGCACATCTTTAGGAACAAATAAATATATAAAAGCAGGGATAATAGACTATCATATTTCGGACCATAAACTAATTTATGTGGAAGTTGGGATAAAAAATAGAACTAAATGGGGGAGGGGATCATGGAAGTTAAACAATATAATATTAGAAAATGAGGGATTTATAAAAGAGATTATAAGGGAGATAGAAGATTTTAAAAATAAAGGGAATACAAATATTATAGACGAATGGGATAAATTAAAAGTTAAATTCCGGGGAATAGCGATGTATCATTAAAAAATAAGGGCTAGGAAATTTAAATTAGAAATAGAGGCTTTAGAAAATTTGATAAATACAACAATAATCCAGAGCATCAAAACAACACTAGCTGCAAGATTAGCGAATTTAAAAAATTAACAACACAAGGGAAGGGACATTAAAGCAGATATCTTTACAAACCTATATGAAAACGCAGAAGGGTTATATAAAAGGGAGGAACTAAGAAAGGAGGGAGGGAAAGAACATTAGAATCTCTAAACACAAGGAGGGAAGTATTAACAGAAAAAAAAACTCAAATATTAAATTACATAAAGAGTTACTAAAAGGACCTATATACTTCACAGAGAATATCAGACGAAGATATAGAAACGTACCTACGAGAGACAAATTGTGAGACAATTACCTCAGAACAAAGAAACAAATGTGAGGAATTTATCTCACAAGACGAAATAATAGCGACAATAGGGAAATTATCGAAAAACAAATCACCAGGGAGAGATGGACTCTCAGCAGAATCCTATCAAAAATTCGGTGGGGAGTTGTCGCTTATTCTTGAATGGTTATATAATAATATTGCACTAAGGAATATTGACATGTCCAACACAATGAGGGAGGGAATGATAACATTAATATACAAAGGAAAGGTTAATAGGGATGAAATTAAAAATTGGAGACCCATCTCACTCCTAAAGATCGATTATAAAATTATAAGCAAAATACTAGCAGAAAGGGTCAAAGAGTGTCATGACCAAATCATAAATAGAAACCAAACTAGCGGGCCTAAGGGGACGGATATACAAAACAATATTTTAAACATTAAAACTATTATAGAATATATAAATATGACAGGGAAAAATAGTGCTATGGTACTAATTGACCAGGAAAAAGCTTTTGATAGACTTGAACAAAATTACCTATATAAGACAATGGAAAAATTTGGCTTTGGAAAGAATTTTCAAAACTGGACCAAAATCCTGTATAAGGATATAAACTCAGTTATACAGGTAAATGAAGAAAAAACAGAGAAATTTGAAATCCAAAGATCCGTGAGGCAAGGATGCCAACTATATATGCTATTATACGTGATAGCAATTGAAATACTAAGTATCACAATTAAGAACAACCAAAACATAGTAGGGATAAAAGTTCCAAATATTAAAGAAGAAGTGAAAATGCTGCAGCATGCGGATGATTGTACAAACTTTATCCAAGATGGAAATTCCTACAAAGAACTAACAAAGGAATTCGTCGAATTTTATAAAGAGTTGGGATCTTAAATAAATACCGACAAACAGAAATTCTACTGATAGGAAACTGGAGAGGTAAAACACATGGGTTACCTCGTCCACTGATTAAAGACAGTATATATATATATATATATATATATATATATATATATATATATATATATATATATATATATATATATATATATATATATATATATATATATATATATATATATACAGTGTGTCTTGTAAGGATAGCCTATTTTGATCAAATTTCCCAGTCTTCTTAAATTATATAGAGACCCCTAAATGGTCTCTATTTAATTTATTATAAGTGGGTTTTTTTAAATTTAATTATGAATTTCAAATTTTTATACAAATACATGGTGTATTAAATTAAGTTTTATAGTATTGTTTTAATGTTTGCCTTATAGTGTTCCATGTTTTTTAATCTTCCATATTTATGTAATAGGTCTACTTGGATCGAGACAGGATCAGTACATTTTTTAATTTTATTTGTACTTCACCCGCCTCGATCTTTTCTTTTTTTTTTGGGGGGGGGGGGCACCAGACAGATACCCCTTCCCCCTATTGAAAAAAAAATAGAAATGTTTCATGTAGGTGTGTGTTCCCCCCGATATGTAGTTATGTGTTTTTTATAATTTCCATTTAAATTATCCTAACCTTAATTTTTCCCATCAGGATTATATGATAATAGGAGGATATTTTGTCCTTAGTGTTATCTATGACAATTTCACCCGAACCTCAGGGTCCATCATTGGTGTCTGTCTTATTTCATAAAGTTAACCCTGGCTAGGGGTTTCCTAAATCCTGTGTCTGCTATTTGTGTTGTGCTATATGTATGATGCTATATATTCATATGAATATTGTATATTTGTTAGGATAGCCGTTCTTGTCAATTGTCCCAGTTTTTTCTAACCATAAAACCTCTAAAAAAACGGTATTTATTTCAATATATACTTTATTTCCATTTAATTCATATATGTTCAATAATTTAGAATTTAGTACAAACCATGGTGTCTTAAAATGAAACACCCTATTGTTTTACTGTTTGTTCTATGATGTTCCATGTTTGTTTGTTTGTCTTTTCTCGCCCTTTATTTATTTATTTATATTTCCTATTTCAAACCAAAAGGTGATCATTTATTTATTCCCTTTAAAACGGGCTTTCTGTATAAACTCATGCGAGTCTATACAGAGTATTCAAATGTATTGGTTATCAGTGACTTTATATGATAGCATGCTTATATTGGGGTAAAATGAAGTGATTTTCTTTAAGTAACCCTATCTAGTGCGTTAAATGTATTTGTATGGGTCGTGCTTAATCCTCTAAGTGGGTTTATTTCCCAGCTCTTGCACGGGCCTGCCCACTTCGCGTAGCGCCATGTGATTTAGCCCCGTGCTTTCCTTGCTAGTACTTCCCTCTCTTGAGGTCCTCGTCCCTCCCTTAATTGTTTTTCCTTAATGGACTTAATTATCGTGTTCCATTCATTTCCGGTAACACAACATTGGGTAAAGATGTGTAGTTTAGAAAAGCTATCATTTTTGCACAGTGGACATTTAGGCGACACTTAGACACTACGATCATATGCCTTCTCACTGCTATTTCTCCTGTCAACCATGCATCATGCATGTATTTGAACAGGATACTTTTAATTTTTTGCGATCCTATTTTGACCCAGTTTCCCCATGCCCTGTCCCAATGGATATTTATGTGTTTGTGTTCCACATTAAGAAAAATTTCATTTACTTTACCCTAACCTTAATTTTTGTCCCATCGGGATTATGAGAAAACTAGGAAGATATTTTGGTCCTTAGTGTTTTCTATGACAAGGCTACCCGAGCTAAAAGGCTCATCATGGGTCTCCTGTCCTCCCCGTTCTTTAAGTTAACACTGGCTAGGGGTTTCCTGTATCCTGTGAGTGCTATTTGTGTCGTGCTATTTGTGTGATGTTATAGTATGTTTCAGCCATATCACTGCGATGTGTGCAGTGAGGCAGTTTATAGTGATGTCTAGCACTAGGGCATCATGCCGCAAATATGTAGCATGATGTCCCACCCATTCACATTATCCTGACACCAGGCTAACCTGTCCTAACACTAACCTCTTACTGCTGAGCGCCAAGCGAGGCAGCTGTTAGTAACACTTTTGTAAGTCTTTGGTATGTCTCGGCCGGGGATCGAACCCACGACCTCCCGCGTCCGCGGCGGACGCTCTAACCACCAAGCCACCGGAGTGGTTATGTATTCTTTGTAATATGTTGTGAAATGCATCTAATATATTATAAATATTTGTTTAAAAATTACATTGTCAATCCCAACCTTATCCAATCATTTTTGTTTCAGGCTCTATCTTTCAAAATGATAGTGAAATCATATTGTTACATGCTTAGTCTCGAATAAGCAGCAACACAGAAAGAGTGAAAACTAACAAGCTTGTATAAATTGAACAATGAATTTATTAAGTACAATTATTTTCATAAAATAAATAAACTTCCAGTTTTAGAGAATCAAATCCAACATTAATCCAAATAGAATTCACAAAAATAATCCACTAATGGAATTGTAAGAGTCCTGATAAATAAATGTTCTAATAGTTCCAGGTTCGAATCTTGACGATGTTATCCAAAATGGCTGACAATGTCACATGATGCAGTTCTTGTTTAATTTATCATCCAAATAAATTATGAGCACATGTTTTCTCCTCCAAATAGATAATAAATCCTCTTTCTTCAATGAATTGACACAAAGTCGTCTATATAACACTTTTTTTTTAAGTAAACAAGTGATCACGTGATTTTCTAGAAATTGATAGAGGTTCATGGAAGATCACAGAAAGAGACTGCCTTCACTAAAAATCACGTACTCTAGATATTTACTACCCCCAATAACTAAAAATAAAAATGTTGTCCTTGAAATTAACCAATAGTTTTAAAGACCTGTTTATCAATCTGAAGCAAGGTCAGATATTGAGGTAACCAAGCCAAGGTCAGCTTGTTTACAACTGGAATCTAAGTCAGCCTGAACTTTCTAGAAAAAATCTCCCAATCAATTCATTTTAAGGGCAAAATGACAAATTTGGATTTAACATTTTAAAAAAAATTAATTAAATCCAATAGCCGTAACAATATAGATATACCTTTTCTCTCTGTCTCTGTGTGTCTGTCTGTATATCTGTCTATCTGTCTGTCTGTCTCTCTATTCATTGCAAGATTGTAAGATGTTGTGAAATGCATTATATCTGGCATAAATGTTTTATTCCTTTTGTAAAATTATGAGCCGTTTTGATATGTTGCTTGAAACAACGTGATGTTTTGAACCGACCAATTTGAATTTCCCTGACAGAGTCTATGCAAGTCTTTTTTTAATCGTGAAAATAAGTATAAAAAAACAATGATATTATTTTCAGTCACAAGCGGTTAGCTTTTAATATCTTCAATTTACGAATTTATAAATATGTGCCTGTTATTTGTGGCAATGATATTGATTTGATTATTTATTTTAATGTTATGTTGTTCGTTGCCTTCCAAGAGCATATTCGGCAGAATTAATTTTTAACATGAAAGGTTAATTAAATATTTTGTTATTAAAAATGTGGCAATAGCTTAAATCAAGCAACATCTTATGATGAGAAAGTTTAATTTTTTTTAATTTTCCGACAATTAAGCAGGATTTGGAAAACTGCAAAATACAATGGCATCTGAACCAAGACATTAAAAGAACAACAACTTTAAAATGAAAAGTCACTCTGAAAACCTTACGGCGATATTTCGAATTACTTACCAATACCAAATATACGAAAACCTAATAGTAAGCAACGACAATGTAGAATAAACTATTCATAAAACTGAACGGCATTTTAAAATATATATTACATTTGTGGGAAAAGTCAAGATAAAGAATAAAAGTACTGGTATGAATTAAAGGAAAATATGTTTCCACACAGAATTGCATGATATTAATTAAGCGCGCGCAGACAAAACCATTTTGCAAAACAAATATTAATTATTACGGTATTTTATAGCGACGTGCAATTTAGGAATAAGAATGAATGTTTGTGAAAATTAGGAATAATGATATGTGAATACATCTGAAGAAAATATTACATATAAGAACTCGAAGATGAAAAAGTCTAAAAAGCAAGTCTTACTCAGATTTCAACAAAAAAATCGGTGTTCATCTGCAATATTATTTATTTAGATTAGTTCACAGTTCACACAGGCGAGAGTAAATAGTAATTTAGATAGATAGATAGATAGATAGATAGATAGATAGATAGATAGATAGATAGATAGATAGATAGATAGATAGATAGATAGATAGATAGATAGATAGATAGATATTATTTATCTGTATATGTAAATGAATTTGCTTTACTATGACAACAGTATTACGAGCAAATGCATTAACCCAAATCAATATTATTGTGGTTGAGATGTTGTAGCAGTAGTAGTAGTAGCAGCAGTAATAATATAATTAGTATTTGCAGTAGCAGCACGTGCAGAATTTGTAAAGTATCAAGCAAATAAATACAAATTCTACATAAGAATAAATTCTATAATGTACATCATTGAAGGAAGCGTGGAATGAAATATCATTTCGCAATATAATATAATAAGACGTGAAGAGAGAGGTCACAAGAGTTAGTTAGCCCTCATTATGTGCTTTCAACAATGCGTTTTAATTTGTTTTTCTCATTTGTCAATTTTATATTAGCGGAGGAATTATATCCTATCAACACAACATACTGACGATCGCCCTATGTGGACTGGTTGACTAAGAAAGAACAGTAATTCTTTCCATCCTATCCTAGCAGAATTGGAATTATGCCCCTTTTTTGACATCGTCAGTTATATATATATATATATATATATATATATATATATATATATATATATATATATATAAGGTAAGAAAGAAAGAAAGAGAAAACAACAGTATAAAAACAACAAAAACCAGAACCCCGCATCCCCACCCCACCCAGGAAATCCTTCTTTTTCCTCAAAATATTTTCTCATTTACTTCTTTAACATTAACCTTATACGTGGGTACCTACAAAGCACTTTGTGGCACGAAATACTGCATAATGTCATAGCAACACTACAATACTAATTAGTGTACTAGTATACAATCTTGGTCTTCTTTTCCTTGGCGGGGTGAATGTTGTGGTGGTGGGCATAATGAGTAGGACCAACCCAACGTGACAGTAGTAGTAGTATCAGTTGTTGTTGCTGTTGTTGTTTCGGTATACATTGTACAGCCTTTGAACATATTATATACAAGTACAAATATCAGAGGCCCCGCCTTCAAAGCATTTACAGATTTAAAATCGGCTGAATTCAGATCAACTGCATGCTGGGGGTAGGTGGGGGTGGGGGTGGAGCCTTATCGAAAGAACTACACAATCTCGTACTTTAAGAGTTTGAATAGCTATAAGATTTACCTAGTTTACGTCATTCTACGCGCAAGGATTGTTAAATGGAATAATTTTTATTATGTGTGTTTATTTGCTGACGCTATGTACGTCGTTCATTAAATAGGTTGACATACAATGCTAAATTGTAGCCTATTTTGGGTATGTCCAGTTTATTGAATGGGCAGACTTACATGCTAAGAGTCATCTATCATGGGTATGTCTAATGGGTTGAGATTCAATACCATATAGGATTGGTCAGTACGGTAGAGTAAATTATATTTGGTATAATGTGCATCGTTCCACCCTGCTGCGTTTGTTTATTCATTAACAAGTTAGGGCAATTCATGCGATTAAACCATACATGCAAATCTAATGTTTGGTTAGTGATCATAGTGGTGTATGCCAGACATTGCACAATCCTTATGAATTGTCTTTTGTTTACCGGTCCATTATTTTTATCGTCTGCTGCTTTTGGATTTTGGTATGTTGCGCGTCAGATGTAGTTTGCATTGGCCTGGCGCCAACAGACAAAACCTCCACGCAGTTGCTTACATGTCTGTAAAAGTGAAAATATTCAATTGTTATGTTTAGTTTGTCAGGGATTCATCGGCAATATAAAATAAAGAGGGGGTGATTGGTGCGAAGAGCCGGAACTCAGAACTTTGGGCTATAACAAGTCGACGTCAAATATTACATCTTATACCAAACTTTGAGCTATAGACAAGACATAAAATAAATATAACATCAGACACCCAAACGTTTCATTTTCCTTTCAAGATTATAGGAACCCCGTTTTCTAGCTGTTTGTCTTTTCTAGAGCTCTTTTGTTTTCTAGTGCAAAACAATAAAAGCTTTACAGAATGCAGTTCCGAAATAAAAAAAAATATATGTACTGAGAAAGTAATTGAATTATGTGTCGGCGTATACATTGTTTTGGGACTAAACATTTAATATTGGGACAGAGGTGGTGCATAGACTTCTTTGGAGCCATGGTATTTGGTATGTGATTTTTGTCGCTATTCCAAAGAACATTTTTAAACAAAACTAATGTAAGTATTATAAATGGATCTTTCTGCATCAAACAAAGCATGAGAATTTTCGCAAGTTTGCTGTTGGTCTGATATTTTTGCTATAGAGAAATTACATGTGATGTTCTATATCCCCCCCCCTCCCCCTCGAAAACTAAATGGCCAGTCCATTATCAATACAGCTTTAAACAGAGATCAGCATTTAGTATCTGGTAATAATAATAATAATAATAATAATAATAATAATAATAATAATAATAATAATAATAATAATGAGGACTTTGTATAGCGCCTAATCTTTAGAAGCCATAAGCGCTTTACACCATCTATAATGATATGACTACACTACAGAAAAACAAATGACAAAACAATGACTAGTAATTGTTCATAGTTTGATAGAAAATAAAATGTGGATTAATTAGCTTGTTCTTGGAAAAGAATGTATACATGTGATAAACAGACAGACAGACAGACAGACAGACAGACAGATAGATAGATAGATAGATAGATAGATAGATAGATAGATAGATAGATAGATAGATAGATAGATAAATAGATTTTAGCAGTGCGGTCTGCTTTTTTGTTAATGTTAATACCCACATATATGGATAGCATTAAACTGTATTGTGGTAGATACATAAATATGTTTTTTGAGAATATTGGTCAGTAATTGTGTTTCCAACACCCTATTGTGTATTGACTGAAATACTGATAGTGAATTGGAGAAAATGATATAATTTTTATTATCGTTGAAGTATATTTCAGAGCAAGGTCTATTACAGTGATTTCAGATGAAACTATTTATTAAATAACCGTCTGGCAAGCAGCTTTTACTGGCATTTATACTAATGGAGGGTGCTGTAGCCCATTCCCCATCCCTTTAGCTGTTAGTATAAATTCTTGTGTAGTTGTTAAATTTGGAGAAAAGTTCCTTATAAGAGTTATGGAATGATTTGTCTCCGATAGTTGTCCCTTATACAGACTAAAATGTACTTTGTGTTGTTTTTGAAGCCGGGTAGATGTTACAGAAACAATCAGCTTCTAGATTGTCAAGGTTGGAATATATTCTACTACCAAAGGTTTTAAATGGCACATGTTTTATTTTAGTATAATATATATTTGTGTTGGGAAACAGACTCAAAAGCAGGGTTTGATTTTTGGATCGTATCCCGTAATTTCTTTTGAAATGAAAGAGAAACCTTTTTCCACGATGCTGTTTTACATTCGTTAATTGTGAAGAAAGCTTTAGCCCGGAGAATGCGGTACCTACTTAAATTTTCGGGCGTCGGAAGATTGTTAAATTTCTCAGCGTTCTTTAATGGATTCCTTGCAATCTTTTGAAAACTTGGTGTTTTTGGTTCTTTTAAAGCTAGACCAAGACATTGAAATTAATATTTATGCAATCACGAGTAAATTAGGTACACAATGTTAAACATCACCATACATGTTTATAGAGATATTTCTGTTAAGTCTAGGTTTGCAAAGTATTACAAATTTGACCATTTAGGCTATTTCTAAATTCCAGTGTGAAATTGACTTATCGATGACGGAGTTGATGTTCTTTCGAGAGATTGGAGTGTCACCACTGTGAGTGCCATCTCGACCTTCCAGTCATAATCCAAAATCAGGGGAGAAAAACAAATTGTCCGGTCTATGCGCGTATAAATGTACCCATTACTGGATGTAATGTGTCGCCAACATGGTGTTATATAAATACTAAACCTGTATAAAAATGAAATTTTCTACCTTTCGGTCTCTGTTTTTCCCCCTTAGTTTGATCCCATTAAATGTGAAGAACACTGAAATCTCTGAGTAAAACACATGGTATAGGCGGCTGTTGAACCAGGTTATTTAATTTATTGTGATGAAAGTTGGAGCAAAAAGTAGTCACTCGATGAAGAGCGACGCTTTGACCAACGACATGCAAATTTGTGTTTATAGGAAAAGTATTATGAGAAATCCTATTATTCAGATCAGCGAAAGATCATCATGAGGTCCTATGAAAGCATGTGTTAAAAGAAAGCGAGTTTTAAAGTAACTTTTAATGTATGCACCTTGATATTATAAAGTTTCGTGTCATGGATACTTAACCAAAATATTTTGTTAGTGACGTAAACTAATGAGCGAAAAGGTAGCATAACATTTTACATTATTTTTAGACAAGTTACTTTCTAAAGTTTTAAAGTTTGCCATCCTATACAAAAAAAAATTAACATCAACTCCGACGAAACACATCATAAAGTTATTACAGAGTGAGGAATTTCCTTCCCTGAAAATCGATATTTTGATTTTTATCTCTTTCATTTAAATGTTCTACATTACATTTGACATATCACGTTGTTTCCTTTCCCCCTCTCAGCATGATAAAATAGAACGTAGATGTTAATATTTTACGTTTCGTGATGCTCGTCTGTAAGCCGACGTTCTCCAACCAATTTTTGTTAATCGGGACGATTTTAAAACCGCATTTCTTTGAAGGCTGCCTTGCAATGCTAGGCAACTTATCGGCTCAGCGGCCTGCGTCATGTGACATTATTGTCTTGTAAGGAAGAATAATGTTGCCTGATCTCAAGTTTAACGTTGCAATAAATGAATTTTTTAACAATTGTAAAATTACAAATTTATGATTAGGTGGCTTTAATAAAAAGTTCCGAATCTTTGAACTGAATCTCTGAAATTATATTTTCTTATTTAAATTTGTCCTAATCTTTTGAAATTCTAAATGATTTTTATTGATCGTATTGTTACACATCTTAGCTGGGGAAAGATAAATTGTTTTATCTACTAATCAAGTTCTGTGTGCTAAATACTTCGGGTGAGTAGTTTCGTCACTGTTTGTGCATGGATATATGTCCATGGAAATGATGTTGTTCGACTTATAGAATATTAAATTATTCTCATTTCAAAACCAATCAATGGATCTGGAAGACTGGGTGAGTTCTCAGACACCGAGAATATATACGAGGAACTGTCTTACTGACGTCAATAAATACAATATTGAGAGTTTTGTTGTTCGCTTTAGACTATATTAATCTGTCTTTGCCGTAGTGATACACTTTATTGATTATAAAAGGTTATATGATCATTTAGCTTTAGATGAGTACGGTGCTAGAACACTTCATCAACAGGTATTCATTTAGCTTTAGATGAGTACGGTGTTAGAACACTTCATCAACAGGTATTCATTTAGCTTTAGATGAGTACGGTGTTAGAACACTTCATCAACAGGTATTCATTTAGCTTTAGATGAGTACGGTGTTAGAACACTTCATCAACAGGTATTCATTTAGCTTTAGATGAGTACGGTGTTAGAACACTTCATCAACAGGTATTCATTTAGCTTTAGATGAGTACGGTGTTAGAACACTTCATCAACAGGTATTCATTTAGCTTTAGATGAGTACGGTGTTAGAACACTTCATCAACAGGTATTCATTTAGCTTCCATGGTCTCATTGGATTGTACTTAGCACAAATTGGTTTCGGGTGACCGCAATCTCAGCAGGATCTTTACCACGCCTATCAAGTGTCCTTTTAATCCAGCAGTGACAATCCAATCAAAAGCAAATTGCCTGCAGGCTACCATGTTACCACCAGTATATAAACGATATTATTGGGATAGCGTTGTCGGTATAACAGCTCAGCAGAGCTTATACTAATCTTGTGAAAAACAACTCTGATTATAATAATGTGATTATAATAATGTTGTGAAAAACAACTCTGATTATAATAATGTTGTAAAACCCAACTGATTATAATAATGTTATTAAAACTAAATCTGAATATAATAATGTTGTGTAAACCATCTCTGATTATAATAATGTTGTGAAAACAAATTCTGAATATAATAATGTTGTGAAAACAACTCTGATTATAATAATGTTGTGAAAAACAACTCTGATTATAATAATGTTGTGAAAAACAACTCTGATTATAATAATGTTGTAAAACCCAACTGATTATAATAATGTTATTAAAACTAAATCTGAATATAATAATGTTGTGTAAACCATCTCTGATTATAATAATGTTGTGAAAACAAATTCTGAATATAATAATGTTGTGAAAACAACTCTGATTATAATAATGTTGTGAAAACCAACTCTGATTATAATAATGTTGTGTAAAACAACTCTGATTATAATAATGTTGTGAAAACAAACTCTGAATATAATAATGTTGTGAAAACAACTCAGATTATAATAATGTGAAAAAAAACAACTCTGATTATAATAATGTTGTGAAAAACAACTCTGAATATAATAATGTTGTGAAAACAACTCTGATTATAATAATGTTGTGAAAAACATCTCTGAATTTAATAATGTTGTGAAATCAAACTCTGATTATAATAATGTTGTGAAAACCAACTCTGATTATAATCCTGTTCTGAAAAACAACTCTAAATACATTTTGCTTCATGTGATGTACCATGCCGTCTACTGAGAGTTGTTGATTTTGATGTGGCAATGAAATGCGTAACGTACTGCATAGTCCTGTGGAACGAAAAGTACAGACTTGCATAAAACATGAACTAATTGGATTTCCACAGTAAAGACAGAGAAAACGCATTTGGTTCTAACAATGGTGGGGTTCTTCAGAAAAGGTACATTTAGTGGATTTGAGAGTTTAGTTTTTCCAAAACTTATCCTTTGCAGTTTTCTTTTAATTTTCATTTGTGATTCTGGCATTTTAACAAAGACATTGTAAATCTTAAATATTTAAAAACATATTTTATTTCCCTTTGCTTTGGGGTTAGATTGACGCGAGTAATTTGGATTGGAATGTGTACATATTGGCCCTATTTCAGACATGCACCTATAATACAAACCCATAGCTCCGCTTGGCTTGGACGTTTTATCTTCGTGGACTTAAAAAGTAAAATCTATCCAATGATCTATTTTTACTTTTTTATATTTAAATATTTTATTGCACTGTCATGAGCTGGAATTGTTTACTGGGAGAAAACGTTTTTCCTTATTTTGTACTTTGAGATACTAGTTCAAGATCTTGTTAGGGATGTGGATAACCCTTCTCTAAGTTCATTTAAGCGTGAGATCACATTGGAGTTGTGTTTTGCACATTTGTTATGTTTTTCCGTACAAAACTCTGCCTAACACATAAATATAATTCATGATGACGTGTATCAATGACCGTTCATGTCATTAATGAAGTGATTTGTGAAAAATGAAAAGGCTTTGAAGAAAATATAGACTTTTATAGCGAATGAAAGTGTTTTCCCCTAAGAATTAACTGTTTTTTTTCGGACATAAATGTCTAGCAAATACAGACACTGGAAAAGCGTATTTACTCAGTCTGAACATTTTAAAACGGAAAGAATTTCACGATTCAACATCTTCTGATGGGTCGCCTTTCTTAACATTTTGGCAAACATTGCCAATTTTAACGAAGATTGTTACATTTTTTATGCACTTTTCATAGAACTATTTCTTTACAAATTTGCTTTCATGTATACTGACAATGACATTTTTCACAGTTAACTTCACCTTTAAACGTTTTAACGTTAACGTCACCCTCGATGAAAAACTGCCTTTATTTGCTTTTCATGATCACTGTAGTCAGGAAAAAAAGTAAAAGAACGTACAATAGTACTTTTCGTGAAAAAGGTACAGTTTTCATGAACTAGATGTATTTTCTTCACCTAAAAATGTCTTTCTTTGTCAGTGTGAACGTTTTAAAAAAGAGTTAATTGTGTGGCAAAGGTTTTTTGAAAATGTGAATTGTTATTGAAAAAGGAATAATCAATAAGACGATTGGTAATTTTTTCGTGAAATAAAGGGAAGTTTGTCTATAAAAAAATCGCTTAATATTTTCTACATGTACTTGTCGTGCTTTCAAGAGTAAGATCTACATAAATCAATCTGAAAAACACAGGCTCTTCACAAAATGTTACTTTTCCGTGAAAAAGACACGTTTTCTGCACTAAAGAAACGAAATCCTATTTTAAAAAAAAACGATTCTCTTGGCGAATAATCACCGCTGCATTTGCATGCACATTCATTGATAGTCATATAACCTCCAATATAGGTGGGTTTATTTTCAGCACCAAAGAAATGTTGGTTTTGGATTATGTATTGCCATAAAAACATACGTACATCAGCTGTAGTGACCTTTGCCAATTGTGCCCTAACCTTTTGCATTTTATACAAGAAACTGAAGCACATTATGTAAATTATTAACGCCGGTTTTAATTTTCTTATTTCTCAAACTAGGAACGCCTTCGCCATTCATCCAATCCCGTCTTCTACTGCTCTGTCCCTGCTAAGGGCACGTATATCAAGTTCATTTACGACAGGGGTTCACAACCCGTGGCCCTTTGCCGAGAAAGGTTGTGCATCCCTGATCTACGGCGTCGGATATAAAGCATCGTCTGAATCCTCCACCCACCAGCCTTGGCTAACAATGACAACTTGCCCACCAGCCTGGGCAAACAATGGCTACTTGGGCTGAAATTCGCCGTGCAATTAATTTCCAGTACTTTCCATCCACTGAAGTCTTTTGCATCCACTGAAGTCCTTTGTGTCCTCTGAAGTCTTTTGCGTCTTCAAAAGAAGTATTCTGAGACAGACGCAAATAAGCCTAGAGATCGTTGTACATATTTTCATTTGCTGCACCGAAACATATATCACATCAGAAATCTGCTAAAAAAGGCAAATGGATTTCGAAATAAACTTAATGAACATAGTTTATTTCGAAATCATTCATTCCTTCATTCATTAATTAATTCGTTCGTTCATTCATCCATTCGTTCTTTCGTTCGTTCGTTTGTTCATTGAACAACAATATGTTTATGTTAATATTGACAGTATTGATTGATTGACTGATTGATTAATTGATTGATTGGTTGATGTATTGATTGATTGATTGATTGATTGATTGATTGATTGATTGATTGATTGATTGATTGATTGATTGATTAAATCATTAATTCACAAAAGCTTCTGTTGATATTGACATGTTTTTTTTAATAAAAAAATTCCCCCCAAACAAGCTTCCGTTGATATTGGCAGTGTTATTTAATAAAAGTAAGTTTCCGTTGACATGGTCATATAACAAACGCCAAGATTATGTATTGTGTACGCTGTACCATTGATATACCAAGAAATAAAAAAAAAATTATCACAATGTAACAAGATTTGAATTTTCTTTTGATAATAAAATTCATTGAAGTGGTATATAAAAAGATACAGTGTACAGTATATATCCATAATTTACTTATATTACAGAGAGATATACATACTGCCATTTCTAATGAGGTTATTACTACTTTGTATATTCGCCATAAAAAATGTAGTTCTTTACCACAAAGATGCCTGCATGGATAGCTTCAATTACTGGCGAGTACTGTGAAACTGGGGGAGAATAAAGACTAAGTGAAACGACGAACCAGTAAGAAGTAACTCAAACAATGAAAGTGTATTTATAGTTGACCTAAGTAGTTATGTTCTAACTGACATTGCTACCGGTTTTAATATGTTTTTATCCGCCATGTCTTTTTCCCCTTTCTGTTGGCCGGTTCATCTGTACATTTTGACGATTCAAAGGTCCAGAGACATTGTCGCATGACAAAGGCCACAATCCGCTACTTTATTTTTTTTTAAACGCATTATTGCCAGTATCTTGCTACGATAGTCATGCGATAGAATGATGTACTATGGTAAATCTGACATGGTGACATACCAACCAACAAAGAGAGAGAGAGAGAGAGAGAGAGAGAGAGAGAGAGAGAGAGAGAGAGAGAGAGAGAGAGAGAGAGAGAGAGAGAGAGAGAGAGACGGAGACAGAAGAGAGAGACACAGAGAGACACAGACGGAGACAGAGACAAAGAGTCTGAGAGAGAGAGAGAGAGAGAGAGAGAGAGAGAGAGAGAGAGAGAGAAATATAAAGGGATTATATATAAGTAAAACATGCTAATTTATTCGAAAGGCAAAACAATTTCCGACGATGTCCTAACAAATTTGACAATTACTTGTTGAAAAACTCATTTTCCTATCGGTTAAAATGCGGCCATTAATTTTCAAAATTATTTTGAAGCACAAAACTTATGTTTTTGGCTATTTAAGCACAAATCGAAATACAGAGACAAAAACAAAACAAAACTGATATACTACCGCAATTTTAATGTTAAAGAAACAGTAATTAGCCACATTCAAGATAAATAAAGCTAAAGCCACGTTAATTAAATCTGTTTCAGTTTGCTGAAGGAATCAAAGTATACTTCATTCTAATGATGCAACAGTCTAGTTTAATGAAAACTGCTTCATGTTCTGCATCAGTGTTATCCTCGAGATAAAAACAAAAGGACAATACGTTTTGCGGCGGTATCACTTCCTGCTGGCGTTTTCATCGGCTTCCGTTTAGAATGTGAAAAATGCTACAGCCATGACATCTCCAGACGAAAATATGCTTAAACTGTCGATATATTTGTTCATTTCAGTCAACTAATCATTCTGTCGTTGAGTAATCTTTCATTGTTCATGATAATAATCAAACGCCAAGTGACCGATTTGCAATGTTTTTCGAACTCCGCCGGAAATGCACTTTCTTTGACTGCGAGGAGCATTATTAGTTCGCAGTTTAGACGCCAATTAGGCATGCGAAAAATAATATATTTAAGATGATAGCATTTCTGCGCAATTCCAATTGCATGAAGCAAACACAGATTTAACTTAGGAATAAAGAGGTTGTAAATTAGAAGTGTAAATGAAAAGCAACCGCTCAAATGTCTAATTTGCTTCAAACACTGACGATATTTGCAATGCTGCGTGGCATCGGTTGTTCCCATGTCCAATTTTACAGATATAATAAAGTTATGACATATTTAATGTTATGCTTAAATCTGCGGCTTATTAGCCAAATTTAAAAAAAAATGCTAATACTATTTTTAGTCAGTAAACTGTGAATAATAATAATAATAATAATAATAATAATAATAATAATAATAATAATAATTATAATAAATATAATTAATAATAATAATAATAATACTAATAATAATAATAATAATAATAATTATTATAATAAATATAATTAATAATAATAATAATATTAATAATTAAAGCATACACGACACAGCTATCAAATATTTGCTTTGTATGCTCAATGTTATAAAGATAATTTTAATTTTATTTTTATTTTTATTTGATCAATAATAATGATTAAATTTTAATATGGAATTTGCAATTAATCGGAAATGCCTCCACATAAAGACGATCAAATTAGCCATTGCTTTAATATGATAACGAGAATAAAAGAAGAAAACAAAAAGCCCGACGGCAGAACAAAATTGTTATCACTGCAATATTGTTCTTCACAATGTCATCTTTTTCCTTCCTATCTTTTTAAAATCATGTTCCTTTAAAATTTCCTTTTTGTAAATGCGACCTTTATTCCGACTCTCTTCGAAGCAGGACGTTTTGGCGCCGGCCGGTTTGGCGCGACCGATTTGGCGCCGGCCGTTTTGGCACGGGCCGGTTTGGCGCCGGCCACTTTGGCGCCGAGCAATTGTTATTCCTGTATTCCTGTTGAGAGGTAACCTTACATTAGTGGAGCAGGTAAGAACAACCATTGATTACCTCAGCGATCAAAGAGATGTAGTGTGTAAGTGAAATATAAAGTGAAAAATAAAAGTAAAATTATTCCAATGATCAGCCTGTGAGTTATTAAAATAACTAAAACTATGTAACGGTTGCGCCAAACCGGCCGGCGCCAAACCGGCGGCGCCAAAACACCACGGACCGGGCTCTCTTAAAATCTTATGGAATGCTACACAAATGAAATCAAAGAAACATCGATTTCATTAGAGCGCTTCCTTCGTTGCAATTTCCTATCGTTGACCATATATATTCAGGTTATTTAATTTCCTTTAAGTCCTTTGATATTTGTTATGACACTATTATACTAATTTGGACAGCCGCTTTTTTACGCTTACATTTCATTTAAGTATTTTCTTCTTCTCTGTAACATCTATTTAGCTATTATTGCCACAGACGTAAACAACGTTCCGAAAGATTAGCCCACATTAAGTTTGCTAAATCCAGATGTGAAAATATAGAGTCACATTTTATCAATAGTCTAAGGACTACATTCTATCAGTAGTCACCGATTGTTATTACATCTTTAAAACTTGCGAATTCGGCTAAATGAAAAAGCTATTCTTCGAGTGTCATCTGCATATCACAAACTTCTGCTATTGTCTGGAAGCAATTTTGTCATAATATCGAATTTTCATATGTTCTATGTTTTGTAATATTTAGAGAAATAGTAATGACCATTCAACATTGTCTTAATAATGACTTGGGCATGTGACGACTCCAAGGAATGAAATGTCAGATCCCCTAAACACCACGGTGAGAAAACATCTTGAAAGACAAAATGACCTTTGGGTTAGTATCTTGGAATAGAATCGTGTGTCTTGTTCCTCATTATTCAGTTTAAGGTAGAAGTGATAAGGCATACCCCCCCCCCCGTTCATTCTATAGCAGGCTTTCACATAACAAATATTCGAAGTTTCTCAAAATAATTAGTCAGAGTTATGAGATTATCATTTTCACGTATGTCTAAATTATTTCATGCCTTTAGCTAGATTGTATAATTAAGGTGTCCATATAATGTACAGCACGTTATGTCAGGAAAACTTTAAAAGGGCGTCTGAGATGTCAGTTTTTCTATGAAAATTGTGTCCCGACATTCTGCAGTAGATTATTGTATCCATTTTCCTGCATGTTTTATTTTCCTATCGTAGTTGTAAGGTTCGACATGGCGACTGCGCGGTTTAAGGCACAGCTCTTTACAGATTATCAACATCACACTTCTGTCTGCGTGGGATCGAGTCTCAGGCTCGGTCATCGTGGGTATGTGAGAAAGCTTGCCAGTAGCTTCCTTTGGGTCGGTGTTCTCGGGATTATTTCGGGTTCTTACTCCACCACATTTACTGACTGCCATCATGTGCTGAACAGTGCAGTTAAACCCAAAAATGCACAACAAAATATTTGACAGCAATAATCACACTGATAAAGTAATAACATGGAGATAACGTCAGATATACATAAAAAAAACATCGGAAGCAAGATACAACACGACGGAAAACAAAGTAATGAGAAGAACATAGAATGTAGCAAAATGTATAATTTGGGGAAAATTCCAACTGAATTACATTTCATATATGCTAATCTAAAAGCAATTGCACTAGTACTTTTGACGAACACGTTTTACGAGTAGAATGGATTATTTTGGGAAATAGTACCTTTGATAAACATAGTGTATGGCATAGAAGTAATATATACTCTCATATACGTCTCAGATATTTTTGTCGTATCAGAATACAAATTAAACGAAGGCTTTTTTTAATACAAAGTGGATTTGGATGATTGTAAAAGACAATGCAACACCTTTCACACTTATTTTCCGTTTACATATTTCCCTACGCGCTGATTTTCTCTATAGATTTATTTTCTCAATACACCGATTTTCCCTATAAACATGCTTTCTCGATTCAGTGATTGTCCCCATACACTTATATTTCCAATACACTGACTCTCCCCTATACATTTATTTTTCAAATACACTGATTTTATATATACACTTATTTTTTCAATACACTGATTTCCCCATTACATTTATTTTTCAAATACACTGATTTTATACATACACTTATTTTTTCAATAAACTGATTTCCCCATTACATTTATTTTTCAAATACACTGATTTTATATATACACTTATTTTTTCAATACACTGATTTCCCCATTACATTTATTTTTCAAATACACTGATTTTATATATACACTTATTTTTTCAATACAATGACTTTCCCTATAAACACGTTTTCTCGATACACTGTCCCTATACACATTTTGAATACACTGTTTTCCCAATACTATTAGTTTTCCAATGCACTAATTTTCTCTATACACTTATTTTCCAATACACTGATTGTCCCTATACACTTTTTGAATACACTGATTTTCCCATTACACTTAGTTTTCCAATACACTTATTTTCCAATATACCGATTGTTCCTATACACTTATTTTCTCGATACACTGATTTTCCTTATAAACATGTTCTCTAGATACAGTAATTTTCCCAATACACTTATTTTTTCAATACACTGATATTCTCTATAGACTTATTTTTTCCAATACACTGATTTTAACTAAAAACTTATTGTTTCCAATACACAAATTTTTCATTAACATTTTGTTTTCAATACACTGATTTTCGCTATACAATTATTTTTCCAATGCACTCACTTTCCGTATACACTTTTATCCAATACACTCCCTTTCACCATGCAATTATTTGTCAAGACACAATGAATGTCCCTATATTTTTTAATACATTTATTTTTTTAATACATTTATTTTTTTAATACATTTATTTTTCAATACTCTCACTTTCCCTATCCGCATATTTTCTCCAGATACTTAATTTCCCTATACGATTATTTTCACTGTACGTTTTGTTGCTGTTCACAATAACTTTATTTACCCGTTAAAATTCGGATTTTACAGTATATTTATTTTAAAACTGTAAGCGCATAGTCTTTTTGGTGTGTGTGTGTGTGTGTGTGTGTGTGTGTGTGTGTGTGTGTCTGGGTGTGCGTTTGGGTGTGTGTTTCTTTCTTAAATTACTGTTGAAAGTAAACAGGTCATGATTCATGCATCCAAGTCAGGGCTCAAATTTCCACGTTCCACATACAGGCCATTCCACCCCATTTCTGGCTACGCATTTAATTAAATATTCATTGTTTAATAATTTAAAAGTCATTGACACTGACAGGATTTATAAATTTTAAGAAGAAGAAGAAGAAGAAGAAGAAGAAGAAGAAGAAGAAGAAGAAGAAGAAGAAGAAGAAGAAGAAGAAAGCTTGCCAGTAGTTTCTCGTGGGTCAGTGGTTCTTTCCGGGGGTTTTCCCGGGTTCTTCCTCCACCAATAATACTGGTCGCCATGTATAACCTATCGTGTGCTTAAAAATGGCGTTAAACCCTACAACAACAACAACAACAACAACAACAACAATAACAAGAACTTTCCAATCCTCAGTACCACTCTGGTGGCCATGTGGTTAGAGAGTCCGCCGCGGAAGCGGGAGGTCTTGGATTCGATCCCCGGCCGAGTCATACCAAAGACTTACAAAAATTGTACTAATAGTTGCCTCGCTTGACGCTCAGCATTAAGAGGTTAGTGTTAGGACTGGTCGGTCTGGTGTCAGGATAATGTGACTGGATGGGACATCATGCTAGATGTCCGCGGCAAGATGTCCCAGTGCTAGACATCACTATAAACTTTCTCACTGCAGACATCCTAGCGATATGACTGAAAAATTGTTAAAGCTACGTTAAAAATCCTAATCAAACAAATAAACAAAACTTTCCAATCCTACGTATGAACAATTATACTTCTTCAAAAAAGATGAATTAATTCAACTTGCCAGAAAATAAATCTTTCAGAAGCGAAAGCTTCCTTAATGAAACTAGACATAAGAAATATTTAAAAAATGACCTCAAATTCATACACTATAAAGATAGTTAACCCCAAAGCTATCAGGCCTTGCAGTAACTTAATAACATCATGCATTAACTAACAATGCAAAAAGTTGTCATTTGGGGTTATATATTCTACACAAAACAGCACAAAGAATTCCAAATTGATAAGGGAAAATACGGAAGCAAATTGAAGAGGGAGCAGGGATGTTTAGAGTGACAATAAAAAAGACACCCAAGATGTATACAGGGAATCATCGAGTGAGTACAGGGTCAAACAAGACACTCAAGAAGTATACAGGGACCAACCATAGGAGCAGAGAGATAATCGGTCACTAACAAGTGATCATGGGATTCTCCGGAGAGAAAAAAAGTCCTTTTTAGGGCTATTGTCTTTCATTGTTTTAATAGGATCATCCACTTGGTTACGGAAACCCTCCTTGACAAGCTCTATCTAAAAAGCCTAACTTGATCATTTTCGGACCCACCGCTCAAAATTAACAATCTAATCATCTCTGACAGTGGCTACCTTTCAAATGACGTTTAGTCATATCAGCAAAAGAAATTGTTAGGGACATATAATATGTACACTTTTGTACTAGAAGATTGGCATAGATAGGAACGTAATTTAATTCTTCAACTCTACCATTTGATGAATTGCATCGGTGGCTTACACAATTTTAGCATACGGAAATCCACTAGAAAAACTGTATTGAATTTGGAATAAACGTACGTACTTTCGATTGGTTGATAGGTTGAATGCGTGATGGGTCTATTCCCACTCACCCAGGTCTAACATTCATATCATTAGCCCCATTTTAGGGGTATGATATGACGACCAAATTAAATAGCGCATTCTGTGCGCATAAACGCCAGGAAGATGTGGCACCATTCCATCTTCCTGGATAAATTAAATCACTGCCATGTAAATAAATGGCAGTGCAAAAGAGTGAACATATGACCCTAGTGGCCGGTTTCACTTTAAATCCAACTATTCATTCAGAAATATTTTGGTTTAGTATTTGGTAGAAAAGAATGTTTTGGATTAAAGTGCTTCGGTTTCGATCTTTAAGTCTGTATCAGGATCTGATCTAAAAGTAAAGATTTAAATTTATAATACAAAATGGATTTGGATTTAAGGATACAGTTAGATAAGTAGACAAATATTGAAATCGCCAAAGGAGCGATGGACTCTATTATTACAACGTGTACTCACTGGTAAAGCTAGTGATATTTACCGTTCGCTGTCAGTTCACCAAAGTGGTGACTATGATGCAGTCAAAGAATGCATCTTAAGGGGTTATAAGTTAATCCCTGAGGCTTATCGGAAAATACTCAAATACTATAAAAAAAGAATAAGCTTGATAAACTCGTGTCGAATTTGCTAGAGAAAAAGAGCAGGTATTTGATAGATGGTGATCGACTGGCATTACTTGAAGAGTTCAAAAACTGAGTCCATACTGACATTAAGACTTTTCTTGAACAGTACAAAATCGAAACCATGGAAAATGCTGGTCCTGCCGCTGATGAGCATTTTGCTCATAATGCTTCTTTTGTAAATAAGATTTCAACTTAACAGTTTTCTGGCAAAAAAGTATTTCTGTCTAATACAAGCCCTACGAAAATTCAAACTGGGACAACTTTTAAAACTCAAACTTCAGGGAAAGTTTGAAATCCTCGGGTCAAGGGTAAACGTCTAGGTCTGGTACGTTGCAGTCTATTATGCATGAATTTGACATTCACTAGTTCAATTAAAAATTGTAACTGTGGTCTGACAGCACTACGGTAGAGAGAACCTTTACGTCTGATATGGAGTTCTGTCTCTCTTGCTCATTATTCAAAATGTTCTTGAGATTAGATTCTACGGCCCTTACCAAGTTAAGTAGAAAATGAATGAGTTAATCAAATTTGATCTTCTGAAAGGAGTTTGGCAACTTTCACTGACGGAAATAGCAAAGGAAATTTTGGTATTCGTGACTCCAGATGGACTTTGTCAATACAAGGTAATGCGGTTTTGGGATGAAAGGGTCGCCAAGTACCCTTAAACGTTATGTGAATATGATCACCTCTGGTCTAGATACTTGTGATGTTTTACATCGATGATGTCATCATCTACAACGACACATGAAAGAACATTTAGCAACAATTCGGAAATTTTTTTGACAGACTCACCGATGCAAATTTGATAATTAATTTGTCTAAAAGCGAATTTTGCCGTGCTAGTGTAACTTTTCTAGGACATAGTGTGGGGCATGGACACGTTGTTTTACTGAAATATAGTTAGTTTTGGCTTTTACAGCTGAAGTTTGCATAATTTTCTTTTGTTGCAGCGAGTTTTTGAGTCCATGTTAACTTTCATTCAATTCATTCGTATTTAAAAGGACTAATTCTCATCTCTGGAAATATTTGATGTTTTCATGCAGAAGTTTTGGACAAAGACAGTATATCAAAATGCTATTCGGATTTCCAGCACCGTAGTGTTAAATATTGCGCTTCTACAAGGAACCATATATAAAAACAAAACAGATTTAACCATACGTCATCGTCTTCCATCTTGGATTATCCAACAGGACTCGAACTTGAATCTATTAGAACATTTCAATACTTGGACTATAGCAATTTCCTTCGTGGAATATTCTTGTATTATTGTTAGTTTTGATTCTTAAAACTGTAAAGTAAATAAATTATTTGTTAAATTTTACAAAGCTTACTGTTTTCAATTTTTCTGTGTTAATGTTTATTAGAGCAAAAACACGAAACAGTATATACTGTTTCGCATATATATCTGAGTGAGGCTGAAGGAAATTATCAAGCCAAAGAAAATCAAGCTCAAATTCAACCTTGAACAACTGAAGGACCCTAACATTTGCAAGTCATTCCAAGCCAGAATTGAAGGAAAACAGTCATGACAACAGCTGCCAAGGACCTCATTGGCCTCCATCGCCCAAAGACAAAGCCCTTGGTTACAGAAGAGATTCTCGAAAACCTCATAAACACCAGACACACAACATGGGCAATGGAATTCCGAGAAATAAACAAGAGTATCAGAAAAAAACTTGAAAAAAAAAACAAAAGAAGATTGGATCGGACAAAAGTGCACATAAATAGAGAGCAGTCTGATAAAGAATAACAGCAAAAAGGCATTCCAAATTGTGAAAGACCTCACTAGACGGAAGCAACCAAAAGTAAGACAAAAATGTAAAATGCCTCACAAAAGAAAGTGACATTGCAGAAAGATGGACTGAGTCTTGTAAACAAAACCTTCATAACCATCTTCCACAGGAGACTCATAGGTCCTTGCAGTAACAAACTTCACAAACAATGATGATTCCCCATTCTCAAAGAAAAGATGGACTCAGCAATAAGAACACTGAAGAATGGGAAGGCAGCTGGAGTAGACAACATCCCAGTTGAATGTTTCAAGAATGGGGGGGGGGGGGGAAATCAGTAATAGAGCTACTAACAAATATCTGCAGTCACTGATTATAACACTCCCCCCAAAAGGCAATCGCCAGCATTGCCAAAATTAAAGAACTATTAGTTTCATCAGCTGTGCTAGTAAGGTGATGCTGCAGATCATCATGAACAAACTGAAACAACAAGCAGAAGAAATACTCGCTGAAGAACAGGCAGGGTTCCGGAGTGGAAGAAGCATAACAGAACAAATATTCAATCTCAGGGTTCTGTGTGAAAAGTACTCGAAACATCAACAAGACATATATCATGTATTCATATATTTTAAAAAGGCTTTTGACAGAGTGTGACATGAGGCATTGTGGGCCACAGTGAAGAAGTACAACAAATACCATCAAGCAGCTGCACGCCTAGGCTAACATGTGCAGTAGCTGCTCTAGATGATGTGGGGGACTGGTTCAAGACAACAGCTGGAGCACGTCAAGGCCGTCTCCTGTCACCCATCCTTTTCAACATCTACTTAGAGCGCATCATGAGCGAAGCCATGGAAAACCACTGTGGGACAGTCAGCAATGGAGGGCCTAACATCACCAACCTACGCTTTGGAGACGACATTGATGGGCTGCAGGCAGTGAAGACGAGCCTGTCACTTGAGTGAAGAACCTCGATGAAACATCTTCCAGATTTGACACGGAGACAAGCGCAGAGAAGACAAAACTGATTACATGTAGTGGCAAACAAACCTCAACCAAGATTAAAGTCAGAGGACAGGAACTGGAAACAGTGGGCCAGTGCAAATATTTTGGTTGCATAAGCACCGTCTTAAGAGGGATCAAGAGCAGAAAATGCGTCACGAGTAGCACAATTAACGGCATATATGTCAAAACTAAGACCCATCTGGAGAGACAAGATTATCTGTCTGAAAACTAAAATTAGACTGTTATAAACGCTAGTCATCTCAATCTTTTTGTTTTCATGCGAGGTCTGAACCCTGACAGCAGAATTACAACGAAGAATCCAGGCACGTGAAATGAGATGCTACAGAACCATCCTTGGCATCTCTGACATGGACCACATCACTAATGAAGAAGTGTGTAACACCATCAGGCGCAATGTAGGCCAATATGAAGACCTTATCACCACTGTCATCTGAAATGGTATGGCCATGTCACTTGATCCAATAGTCTATGCACAACAGTACTGTAGGGCAGCGTCCGGGGTGGCGGAAGAAGAAGTAGACAGTGCAAACAGTGGACTGACAGATTCCAGCAGCACAGTGACTCAACGATCGCAATAGGCCAAGAGACTGCTACTGCTGCTGCTGCAGATATCTATCTATCTATCCATCTCTCTCTCTCTCTCTCTCTCTCTCTCTCTCTCTCTCTCTCTCTCTCTCTCTCTCTCTATATATATATATATATATATATATATATCTGTGTGTGTGTGTGTGTGCAGTAAACTTACAAAGAACAGTGCAAAACTAATGTTTAAGTAGCCTACGTACTTTCAACACTTATTAAGTCTTTATCAAAGGCAAATACAGAACATAGACAAGATAAACAAATAAAACAAAGATCGTTGGGTCTGCAAAAATCTACATTGTTGTTTCTACAAGAATTAAACCTTTAAATGTATTCTGTTTCAACCAGTTTATTAGAATGCTGGACAATATTTGTATTGACCTAGAAATCGATGAGCCATAATGACATCTGTTGTTTTATATAAATTTATGTACACAAATTATATCCCACATCGTTCATTGTTATGGCAGTAATTATAGACTATTAAGCAAATTTAGGGAATCATTTTAAACAAAGTGTGTCAGCTGAAACGGATACATTTATTTCTCCATGATTGTTTTTCTTTTCTTCTAGTGTTCTTGGTTTAAACATCTAAGATGTCGCATCAAGCAGTATTTCTTTACTTTCTCGGTTTCGGAACTCCTGTTGACGATGTGAGCAATTGCAATAAGTTCTATTGCATTTCGTCCCAGTGGCGTTACAAGGCGCAAAACCTTTCAACATATGATAGAGACGAAGACATTTTCTAGGACAGTGACTATAGAATAAGGAAACATGCATGCTCCAAACAAAACATGCAAAACAGAGAATGTAATTTATCGCATCACATCAAGAGCTGTAGTCTTTAGTATGTCGGAGAAACTGAAACGCTACACAAAAGGACGAACCTTCATAGATCTGATTGGGTTAAAATGACGCTGTACAGAAAGCACACTTCTCCCCTGGTCACATTTGTCAATGATATTAATAAGAACGTCTGTTTTTAGGAATAAGAACATCCATTTACAATATGGAGTTTATAATCACATGTGTAATTCAAAATCAACCACAATCTACATTAAATAGAGAAAGACTCCAAAGGAAGAAACAAATATGCCATTAAGACAGTCAAAGGATTGATCCACACGATGTAATTTATAGGGGTCCTTCACTCAATATTATCGCATCAGCGGCCTTCATGTCATGATGTGATTAATGCAGCTGTACATTTTCATTATGCTGCCGCCTTCAACAGTGTTAAGGCTATTGAAAATTATTTGGCCACCTTTCTAGATAGTTCTGATTGATGGATCACAGAAAATCTCAGCCGTCAATAGTAAGACATCAAACATCGACACAAAGACATTTAGTAGGGTTGAAGTCACGGGTGAAAGTATCCGTACACGATTTTCAGTATGCTGTCAATAAAATGAGCAGAACAAATGCGTATAAAACCAACAAAGAGGGAGGGTTGACATATTGATTATAAAAAAGGAATAATTTGGATTGAATGCACTTAAATTTAGTTTTGAATTTAAAGTAGACTCAGTATGAAAAAAAAAATAAAAAAAAAGTGTATGACCTGTTAGGTAATGTTTCATTCGCTCTATAATCATACTGAAAACATAATGACTTGCATGAAAATTATCTATTTTTGGGGAGAAGGGGGGATGGGGCGAGTAACTCATTTTATCTTTTCAGACCATTTAGGTCGGCCACCACATTAATATTATGGGTACCGGGAGGGTTATGGTATTAATTTACCCGAAGGCTTATCTGTATGTTGGAGTGCTATGCTTACGTTTTCTTGTTATTTTGATAATTCTAATCATGGGCAAATATTTTGTAATGAATAGATGTATAGGTATGTGCATATATCTCAAACACACACACACACACATATATATATATATATATATATATATATATATATATATATATATATATATATATATATATATAGAGAGAGAGAGAGAGAGAGAGAGAGAGAGAGAGATGTTTAAATTAATTGTCTCTAATGCACATTCGTTGTGTCTAGCTCTTCATCAAAAATCAATTTGTGTTCCTCTCTTATTCTCTTCTTCCTTTCCCTTTCTTTAGATGATGTTGATAGATTAGTTTGCACATTGTACTCAAGGATCTCTTTAGTTTCTTCATGTTCTTTTTCTTTTTCTTTGTCTGTTCTATTTGTTTCACCTCGTGCTCTTCTACCATTTTAGCTTTCAGTTTAGCGTTTTGTTTCCTAGGTTGGTTTTTTTAGTTCTTGTTGGGTTTGCTCTATTTATTTTGCCTTGGGCGATGTTGTGGGTTTATTAATTCTTATTTGAGTCTTTATGTGAATAGCTGATATCACTTTGCCAGTTTTGGAATGTCGAATCATTAGGTCTTTGCGAAAACGGTGATAAACTTGTTTTTCGTCTTCAGTATCTTGATTTAGCCAGACATACCCCAAAGAAAAGGAAAACAACATCTCTTGAACTTTGGTTGCCATGGTGACATGGCTGGTTTCATCTAATCTTTTCAACATTAAATAACAGTGTAGTTGGTAGCGAGTTGAAAGCATTCTTACAACCATTTACCAGTATTTAATACATCGTAAAAACTAGGTGGTACAATGATGGCATCTTCCTCACTCCCCTAACACAATCTCATAATTGCAATTTTAGGAACACCTACAAATTGCTTGCAAATATTTTATTGCACAACTTCATTATCTCTGTTAAATTTATATACCTTTTTTTACCCATAACAACCTAATGGTTTTATCAAAGAATCCCCAATCATGCATATAAATATTGTAGAGTGTTTATATATAATTCCCTCTCTTTATAATATAGTACGAAAATATGCCTTAATATCCGATTAATAATCTGTAAATTACTTAACTTCCCAAAAGATGTATGTTACTATAATAGCCAACAATTCCAATAAATCTAGATATGACAAATAGTACCAAAGCCTACAAGTCGAATAAATCAAAATATTGCAAATGGTAGCAACAGACACAAGTTGAATATCTCAAGATATGTCGCATGATAGCAAAGCATACAAGTAGAATATCTCACGATATGTACAATAATAGCAACATACACAAATCGAATACATCAAGATATGACAAATAAAGTAAGTACAGAAGTATATAACACCAAGAGATGACAAATATTATCCAAGTATACAAGTAGAATACACCAAGATCTGACAAATATTATCAAAGTACACAAGTAGAATACATCAAGATATGACAAATATTATCAAAGTACACAAACAGAATACATCAAGATATGACAAATAAAGTAAGTAGAGAAGTATATAACACCAAAATATGACTAATATTATCCAAATATACAAGTAGAATACATCAAGATATGACAAATATTATCCAAGTATACAAGTAGAATACATCAAGATATGACAAATATTATCAAAGTACACAAGTAGAATACATCAAGATATGACATATATTATCAAAGTACACAAGTAGAATACATCAAGATATGACAAATATTAACAAAGTACAAAAGTAGAATACATCAAGATATGACAAATATTATCAAAGTACACAAGTAGAATACATCAAGATATGACAAATATTATCAAGGTACATAAATGAATACATCAAGATATGACAAATAGAATCAATATACACAAGTAGAATACATCAAGATATGACAAATATTATCAAAGTACACAAGTAGAATACATCAAGATATGACATATTATCAAAGTACACAAGTAGAATACATCAAGATATGACAAATATTATCAAAGTACACAAGTAGAATACATCAAGATATGACAAATATTATCAAAGTACGCAAGTAGAATACATCAAGATATGACAAATAGTATCAAGGTACACAAATGAATACATCAAGATATGACAAATAGAATCAATATACACAAGTAGAATACATCAAGATATGACAGTTAGAATCAAAGTACGCAAATAGAATACATCACGATATGACAAATAGTATCAAAGTACACAAATAGAATACATCAAGATATGACAAATAGAATCAATATACACAAGTAGAAAACATCAAGATATGACAAATAGTATCAATATACACAAGTAGAACACATCAAGATATGACAAATAGAACCAATATACACAAGTAGAATACATCACGATATGACAAATAGTATCAATATACACAAATAGAATACATCAATATATGACACATTTTATCAAAGTACACAAATAGAATACATCAAGATATGACAAAAAGAATCAAAGTACACAAGTAGAACACATCAAGATATGACAAATAAAATCAATATACACAAGTAGAACACATCAAGATATGACAAATAGAATCAATATGCACAAGTAGAATACATCACGATATGACAAATAGTATCAATATACACAAATAGAATACATCAAGATATGACACATTTTATCAAAGTGCACAAGTAGAATACATCAAGATATGACAAATAGAATTAATATACACAAATAGAACACATCAAGATATGACAAATAGAATCAATATACACAAGTAGAACACATCAAGATATGACAAATTTTATCAAAGTACACAAGTAGAATACATCAAGATATGACAAATATTATCAAAGTACACAAACAGAATACATCAAGATATGACAAATAGAATCGATATACAAAAATAGAATACATCAATATATGACAAAAAGAATCAAAGTACACAAATAGAATACATCAAGATATGACAAATAGAATCAAAGTACACAAATAGAATACATCAAGATATGACAAATAGAATCGATATACACAAAAAGAATACATCAAGATATGACAAAAAGAATCAAAGTACACAAATAGAACACATCAAGATATGACAAATAGAATCAATATACACAAATAGAACACATCAAGATATGACAAATAGAATCAATATACACAAGTAGAACACATCAAGATATGACAAATTTTATCAAAGTACACAAGTAGAATACATCAAGATATGACAAATAGAATCAAAGTACGCAAATAGAATACATCACGATATGACAAATAGTATCAAAGTACACAAATAGAATACATCAAGATATGACAAATAGAATCAATATACACAAGTAGAACACATCAAGATATGACAAATAGTATCAAAGTACACAAGTAGAATACATCAAGATATGACAAATAAAATCAATATACACAAATAGAACACATCAAGATATGACAAATAGAACCAATATACACAAGTAGAATACATCAGGATATGACAATTAGTATCCAAATACACTAGAACACATCAAGATATGACAAATATAATCAATATACACAAGCAGAATACATCAGAATATGACAAATAGTATCCAAGTACACAAGTAGAATGCATCAAGATATGACAAATATTACCAAAGTACACAAATAGAATACATTAAGATATGTCAAATAGTGTCAACATACACCAAATGAATACATCAAGATATGAAAAATAGAATCCAATTACACAAATAGAATACATCAAGAAATGACAAATAGTACCAGAGTTGCAATGGTTCCCAGTCGTGGAATGAGAATGATTGACATGCACAAGGACAACCATGTAAACTAACGGAAGTAAAGTTTGAATGGATGATACTGGAAAAGAAAAGCATGTATGTATGTATGTATGTATGTATGTATGTATGTATGTATGTATGTATGTATGTATGTATGTATGTATGTATGTATGGATGGATGGATGGATGGATGGATGGATGTATATATGTATGTATGTATGTATGTATGTATGTATGTATGTATGTATGTATGTATGTATGTATGTATGTATGTATGGATGGATGGATGGATGGATGGATGGATGTACAAAATGAGATGTCCTGGATCTCAACAAGTTTACTGTTTTGGTCCTCACTTTCATATGCCCATCGTGTCTTTTTATCCGAACTCCATTTTTCTAACTACATTTTAGTCAAACGTTTAGTCTACAAAATTTCTATTGACATAGAAATATGTCCCTTCAATTGTGACTTCTCTTTTGGTCATCCATTCCTATAAAACAAAAATCACGGCTAATACCTAGATGTTCTCTGCAGAGTAACTAAAATATGGCGTTACCTACTTTCAGTAATTCTTTGTGACATGAACTATTATAAAATAATAACAATACTTTAAAATCGATAATTTGGAGTAAATTAAGATATGGCATGGTGAATTATTAGTCCCGAATAAAGATATATACGCTAGTCTTCTAAAAGTTGTGCTATCATTGATCACATCTCTCTAACTTTACAAAAGCTTGGGAGAAAGTTATAAAACGTAAAATACAACTTTCCGCCTCGGCGACCACAAAGACAGCATAAAGGATTGCTGCATATCGCATGAGACATGAAACTGACACTATATTCAAATGAAACCTTATCGAATTTCGCTTTTTTGCGGCTTTTCAATGTTGACTTTAAAGCAGATTGTTTTGACATATTAATTTCCAGGCTGTTTTTTTTAATGGGGTGAAGTATGATTGGGTTCAGTCAAAGGTAACACACGTGCGTGAGAACAGCAGAAGATGGAATCAGATATGGACTTAGCTAAATATTAAGTCCAGGTACACTTTTAGAAATAAGCATCTGAACATGTGACATCCAAACAAATCTTTAGATCAATGATGGAAATGTAAAATCATTATTCATGAACAAGTTCTGGTGGGATACATTTTCTGAAAGACGTTTTATGATATTTTTTAGAAACCACTGTCGTGCAAACAATATTTGACTCGAGACGTATTGGCAAGAAATTTGGTTGTAATTACTGGAGTTTGTAAATGTCAGTAAAATGTAAAAATAATATTCAAATAAAATAATTCATTTAAAGGTTTGTAATTTCTTTACAGTATTTCCTTGTGTTTTAATCCAGAATATATGTCCATCCCTTTTGAAGCCATAATTTTTGGGTCTATTTTTTTCTTATTCGGTCTGAAAGAAAGCATGAAAATTATATTCTCATCCAAAGCATATCTTTTTGCTTACTTACGTTTATATTTTTTAAACCTCCTTATTTAATATTCTTGCTTTACTCATGAGTTACAAAATGTCTAACTGCATTTCTTATTCTGTTTACTATACTTAAGCGTTATGTTTAGAAACTCTTTGACTTGTGTCTTACTATACATAAACGATCTTTTTTAGAAACTCTTGACTTCGGTGTTACTATACTTAAACGATGTGTTTATAAACTCTTGATTGAGGTGTTACTATACTTAAACAATATGCTTGGAAACTCTTTACTGATGTGTTACTGTACTTAAACAATATGCTTGGAAACTCTTTACTGAGGTGTTACTGTACTTAAACAATATGTTTAGAAACTCTTGACATCTGTCTTGGTATACTTAAGCGATATGTTTACAAACTCTTGACTTGTATCTTGCTATACTTAAGCGATATGTAGAGAAACTCTTGACTTAGATGTTACTACACTTAAACGATATGTTTTTAAAACTCTGCACTTGTGTCTTACTATACTTAAACGATCTGTTTAGAAACTCTTGATTTGTGGCTTACTATACTTAAACAATATGTTTAGAAATTCTTGAATTGTTTCTTGCTACACTTAAACGATCTGGTTCAAAATTCTTTACTTGCGTCGTACTATACTTAAACAGTATGTTTAGAAAGTATTAACTCGTGTCTTGCTATACTTTAACGATATGTTTAGACACCCTTGAAGTCTGTCTTAGTATACGTAAACGATCTGTTAAATTATATTGACTTAGGTTTAACTATACTTAATCGATATGACTGTATACTCTTGACTTGTGACTTTGTACTTAAAGGATATGTTAAGAAACTATTGACTTGTTTCTTACTAAACTTGTACGATATGTTTAGAAACTCTTGACGTCTGTCTTAGTATACTTAAGCAACCTGTTTAGATATTTTTGGCTTAGGTGTTAATATACTTAAACAATATGTCTAGAAACTCTTGACTTGTATCTTATCTGTTTGGAAAATCTTGCATTGTGTCTTGCAATACTTAAATGATATGTCTAGAAACTCTCGGTTTAGGTTTTACTATATTTAAACGATCTGTTTACGTTATATTGACTTATGTGTTATTATACTTAATCGATAAGATTAAAAACTCTTTGATTATTTGTTACTATACTTAAAAGATATCCTTAGAAACTCTTGACCTGTATCGTAATATACTTAAACGACATGTTTAGACATTTTTGATTTGTTTCTTACTGTACTTGAAGGATATGTTCACAAACGTGTGGCTTGTTTCTTACTATACTTGAAGGATATGTTCACAAACGTGTGGCTTGTTTCTTACTATACTTAAAGGATATGTTGAGAAACGTTTCATTTAAGTGTAACAATACTTAAATATTATGTTTAGAAACTCTTGACTTAAGTCTTACTATACTTAAACGATCTGTTTAGATACTCTTGACTTATGTGTTACTATACATAAACTATATCCTTAGAAAATATTGACCTGTGTCGTAATATACTTAAACGACATGTTTTTTGTTTCTTACTATACTTTAACGATATGTTTAGAAGCGCTAGAATTGTGTGTTACTATACGGAAAGAAACTGTTAATAAAATCGTGACTGAGGTGTTACTCTACTTAACTAATATGTTTAGAAACTCTTGATTTAATTGTAGCTATACTTAAACGATCTGTTTAAATACTATTGGGTCATGTGTTACTATACTTTAACGATATGTTTAGAAACATTTGACTTGTGTCTTACTATACTTAAATGATAGGTTTAGAGATTCTTGACTTGTATTTTACTATACTTAAATGATATTTTTAAAGACTCTTGACTTGTATCTTACTATACTTAAATGATGTGTTTAGAGACTCTTGACTTGTATCTTACTATAATTAAATGATATGTTAGAGACTCTTGACTTGTATCTTACTATAATTAAATGATATGTTAGAGACTCTTGACTTGTATCTTACTATACTTAAATGATATGTTAGAGACTCTTGACTTGTATCTTACTATACTTAAATGATATGTTTAGAAACGCTTGACTTGTGTCTTACTATACTTAAATGATATGTTAAGGAACACTTGACTTAGGTGTTACTATACTTAAACGATCTGTTTATAAACTCTTGACTTAGCTGTTACAATATTTAAATGACTTAGGCGGATTTATTGTGAGTAGTTGCAAACTGATTGGTTTGCAGAAAGAAAGTTCACACTCTTCTTATACACGTCTTTAGTAAGATCGAAAGTTTGCAACAGTCGGTTTGTGTACGAATCAGCGCACAATTCGAGTCAGCAGATTTTGACATTGACACAAACAAATACATAACATACAGTGAAGGTTAAACTGTCTCTGGGATCATTTAGAACTTCCATTTATAAAAACCGTCTATTTTAAGGCCAAGGAACTGTCACATTTTCGCGAACAACATGGATTATTTACTATTCTACCAAATTATATGTTCTGATCCATTAATCTCAAACATGATGAAGTCGTTATATCTAGAATCTAAGCCTGTACAGTCCGAAAATGAATTTCATTCTACCTACATACAATCCTTCTCCATCTAGAAAAAATACAAATTCAGCCGATACTGAAATAGTCTCTACTAAAGCTCTCATTATTGTAACGTCACCATCTTGAGCAGGTTACCAGCTAAAGTCTCCACATATACCCAAGATATCACGGACACACTTAGTTATTTGATCTATATTTAAACCTATCAAATAAAGTTTATTTTTAAAACATCGGATTCATTTTCCCCATTTAAAGTCTTAAATTTTGTCAACCCGTTGTATACTATTTTTAGAGAAATTGAAAGAACACAAGTCAACATCAACGTTGCTGGACAATCAGTTTTAGACGGTTTGTTTTTCAATGCAAACGTCTCCATCCTCCAGGTTTGTGTGCTTGACTTTGATAGTGTCACTGGATATGTGTATGGCTCAAAAGTGTTTCTAAATGCCGTCAAGTGCTACCGAACAACCCGTCTGCACACCGGTATCTGAATTATCCATCTATCCCATGATAACTTACAGGCGAAACATCCCCCGTCGGGTCAGACTTATAGAAAGAGTACACCAAGCAAGGTTTGCCATAGCATCCTTGCATCCCAGATTTTAGCCCCAACATAGTATGGGCTTAATTCCGATATCAAATATTTTATTCCAGCGCAGATGATTTGAATGCTGCTATGAGATTTAGGAAGTGTATGTTTACTAGTGTATGAATAACACACTAAAAAGTAAACACCAATCGTCATTTAACAATAATACAATTTGACCGAAAATGTTTGTAAAGGTGAAACCAAACCAAATACTTCGAGGGTACTGTACTGTTCACTAACAAAAGCTTTGTTGTACAGTACACTCGTATTCGTAAGTTTCTAAATAGCACTCCTTTGTCAAAAAATAAATAAAAAGAAATAAATTCTAAGAGTAAGGAACCATTATATATTTCATGCCTTTACGGCTAGGCTTTTGACAATATGGGGGTCATATTGAAACGTGACGTCATTACGATCAAACAAAGGTTGGAATACTTCGAGTATGTAGCTATATTTAACCTAGGGCTGTTGACCTATCTATCTTGCAAAAGCGGTTATAATTTTGTACTATACTTAGCAAAAGGTATGCTGGTATAACATTTGGCACTATTCCTAGCACAATAGTTGGAAATTAACTGGACATGTAGCTAAATATAATACTACCTATAAATAGAAAAGATTGGACCTTAATGCTCATCAATCAATCAATCAATCAATCAATCATTCAATCAATCAATCAATCAATCAATTTTGGTAAACAATTATACAAAGCTAATATTTTCTCTCTAAGTATGGATTAAATATTAACAGAAATCAGTGTTATTATTTTGTTCAGTTATTTGTTTGGGTTGAAACTGAAATTATCTTGTTCAAATTATTCATTCACTAGAAATACGAAGTTTTTCATCAATATTACTTTTTGACAGAGACTCTGACTCGGAATTATAGTAAATTCACACAAATACATCATGGAATATATAATTGTGATATATTAAAAGACTATTGTCACATTACCACGTCATAGGCTACTACAAGCATATCAACACATTCAACATTGAATCGTATGTCGAACAGCGCTGCAATTTAATTAGAACTTAATTCAATTGGACTGGAGATAAAAACTCTTTCGGATTTAATTACCATTACTGTTAGTTATTTTTAATTTAAATTTTCACTTTGTATTCTAGGGGAGATATATTGTTAGAATTGTACAGTATTCTAGGGGAGATATATTGTTAGAATTGTACAGTATTGTAGGGGAGATATATTGTTAGAATTGTACAGTATTCTAGGGGAGATATATTGTTAGAATTGTACAGTATTCTAGGGGAGATATATTGTTAGAATTGTACAGTATTGTAGGGGAGATATATTGTTAGAATTGTACAGTATTATAGGGGAGATATATTGTTAGAATTGTACAGTATTGTAGGGGAGATATATTGTTAGAATTGTACAGTATTGTATGGGAGATATATTGTTAGAATTGTACAGTATTGTAGGGGAGATATATTGTAAGAATTGTACAGTATTCTAGGGGAGATATGTTGTTAGAATTGTACAGTATTGTAGGGGAGATATAATTGTTAGAATTGTACAGTATTCTAGGGGAGATATATTGTTAGAATTGTACAGTATTCTAGGGGAGATATATTGTTAGAATTGTACAGTATTCTAGGGGAGATATATTGTTAGAATTGTACAGTATTCTAGGGGAGATATATTGTTAAAATTGTACAAAAACTTGATGGTTTTCGATCCTTTCTATCAGTTAGTTTACTTCCATGGAGTCGTAATACAATTGTGCGTAATTGTAACTAGTAGTGGTTCTAGTAATAGCACAGCCATTACTGGCGATAGAGGTAGCAGTAGTTGTAGTAGCATGGTTGTCAGTAAATAGACATAATATTAGTTGTAGTAGTTCTAGTAGTAGTAGTGTGAAGGTTATGAGAACGATTTGTGAGTGTATGAGAGAGAGAGAGAGAGAGAGAGAGAGAGAGAGAGAGAGAGAGAGAGAGAGAGCAATCTGAGCTGTGGCAGGGCTTGTTATTTTCTAATTAAATCTCTTCCATTACTAATATCCATCGCAAATATAACAAAATCCCTTACTTAACTAACCAGCCAAGCATAAGTTCCAAAGTAATTGGTGAAGCCATGGTGCCGATTTTGTAAAGGTTATAGTAATAATAAAATAAATGCTTCAAACGGAGAAGAATGGTTTGGATATAATAAAGCATATATGACTGGTGACCTGTTTTATTATGTGTCAATTTTCGTATTCAAATATCAAGACTAATAGCCTGACAAATAATGATAGAAATGATCTAGGACGAAATGCCTCCACTAAAATATAAGAGGGAGTGAGCTTGCAGCTGCGTCCGACACATTCGAATAATTGTCGTGCCTAACGCCAGTCAATGGGGAAAATGAGGCTCTAATTTTAACAAATTGTGTTACCCCTTGTCCCCACTATAGATGTATTTAATATCTGTGACGACTAAATCAGCTTTGACATTTACTTGGAGCAAGCGATTTATAATGACCGATATTATCTATCTGCGAATGAATATGAATTTACAATATAGCGTAAAACTTCCACCTAGATACAGTAAAGATAGTTAAAAGTCAAGAAAACAACATAATTGTTTATAGTATAAGACATCATAATACGAATTTTATTGGAAATCAGATAAGACTAATAATACAGTTATTATTATTATTATTATTATTATTATTATTATTATTATTATTATCATAAGCAGTATTAGTACTAATAGTATTAGTAGGAGTAGTTGTGATGTCGCTGTAACTGCCACTAATGATCATTGCAACCGCAAAATGTTCCTAATGTGTTTGTATATATATATATATATATATATATATATATATATATATATATATATATATATATATATATATATATATATATATATATATATATATATATATATATATATACATATTCTTCTAGCTTTGTTTGCATGCTTATTAATAATAACATATTATATACAAATTTCTAGTAAATAGTTAATGATAGAAATTATGCACAAATTATATCTGCAAATGGAATACACTCCAGCCCAGTTGACGTATGTTGTGGTTTTCCACCGGGATCTGTTCTTGGACCTGTTCTCTTCATTATGTATACTCAGCCGCTCTCAAGTGTCATAAATCATCACCCAGTGTCGCACCAATTGTATGCTGATGACACCCAAATATACAAGTCTAGCCACCCAACTGAAGTTGATGCTACCATCCGTGGAGTAGAGAAGTGCATTTCTGATGTGAAATCATGGATGACATGTAACAAGCTGCAGATGAATGATGTTAAAACTGAGGCTATTCTGATCACAACACAAAGACTTTCTCATTCACAACCTTTACCTCAGACAATAAATATCAGCAACACCAACATTAAATTCTCACAGTCAGTACGGAACCTAGGCGTTATTCTAGACAGTACACTCACATTGCACCAACATGTCATGAACATATGCAAGGCTACATATCTTGAATTGAGACGCATCAGTTGCATTCGTAAATATCTTTCAGTTGATGCCACTAAAACACTTGTGTGTTCATTAGTACTTTCAAGACTGGACTATTGTAATTCAATTATGTCTGGTTGGTCACAATATTTACTCCAGAAACTTCAAAAAGTTCAAAACACAGCTGCACGGATCATCTTTAGATCTTTACCTCGATCAGAGCACACCTCACCACTGCTCTGTACCCTACATTGGCTATCAATTCGATACAGAATCAAAACAAAATTTGTTCTCTGTGCTTTGTTTCAATGACAGACTCCAGTCCAACATACCTATCCAGCCTCACCCATGTGTATACACCAGCTAGATCCTTACGCTCTTCTTCTGATAATCGTATACTCATTGTTCCCAAGGTGAAAACAAAGTCATATGGAACGAATAACCCATTGAAATTAGACACAAAGACACAGTGGTCCCTTTTAAGAGTGCTGTTAAGACTCACCTGTTTCGACTGTAGGGACAAACTTAGCGACCTAATCATGTTTTGTATCTTATATGTTTTCAGCATGTTTTTATGTTTTCCAATTTCATCGTTTTTGTCATTTGTTGTTCTGTAGTGTAGTCATATCATTATTGATGGTGTAAAGCGCTTAGAGTTTCGAAAGATTTAGCGCTATACAAAATCCTCATTTTTATTATTATTATTATTATTATTATTATTATTATTATTATTATAGAACAATTGACCTAAATCGCATCGTTTCCCAATATGTCTTATTCATGGAAGCATTCTTATGGTCTATTTTTGAAAGATTAAATTTAACATATAACGCATCTTTCTTCCCACTTCCTCCAACTTTCCAAGAAATAATAAAAGTGGCAAGAATGGCCCTGACAACTCTATATGTAATATTATTGAAATGCATATTCGAACTGCTATAGATACCGATTCGATAATAACAAAACATGCTTCTTTTCTTCTTCTTCTTCTTCTTCTTCTTCTTCTTCTTCTTCTTCTTCTTCTTCTTCTTGCCATTGTTATTTTTCATTATGATGATGATGATGATGATGATGATGATGATGATGATGTTCCTATTCTTGTTTATGCATTTCCCACCATAATATGATCTGACATTAGTCATTCACTAAGAATCAAAGCGCATGACAGTCTTAAAAAGCGAAAAAAGACATTTTTATAGTTGCAAGTGATATCCTGATAGATCCTGAGTATGCAAATGATTTATGCTCCTTTCTTGGAATTCCCAAAATTTTTTATAAAAATCTGTCTTAACTAGTGTAACTATTTGTAGTTCTTAATTGGTCTATACATTTGCAAGTCTTAATTAGTGTAGAAACCTGTAAGTCGTGCTTAGTCTATACATTTTTAAGTCTTAATTAGTGTATATATGTGTAGTTCTTAATTAGTCTTTACGCTTGTAAGTCTGAATTAGTGCATATAATGGTAAGGCGTAATTAGCCGGTACATTTGTATTTGTAAGTCGTAATTAGAGTCGATATTTGTAAGTCCTAATCAGTATAATAATATATATATATATATATATATATATATATATATATATATATATATATATATATATATATATATATATATATATATATATATATATATATGAATGATTGTTTGTTTGTGTCGTATGCGTTCCTATACCGTTCATCCGATTGCGATTAAACTTTGGTGAGTTGTTCTGCGCACGCCCGCGAAGGTTTCTGAATTAGTACAACCATTAAAATTGTAACAATTAACAAATGTGTTTTTGCGACATTTACCGTGTGTTCGCTGTGAACTGTGGGCGCCTTTAGATACGTCACGTGATCGAACAGTAGGCGCCTTTAGATACGTCACGTGATCGAACAGTAGGCGCCTTAGATACGTCACGTGATCGAACAGTAGGCGCCTTAGATACGTCACGTGATCGAACACGGTCTGTAGTGATACCTAATTTCGCGTGTCTTCGGTGTGAACTGTAGGCGCCTTAGATAGGTCATGTTTAGTTAGTTACGTTTGGTTCGCGCCTTTGGTTACGTCAAACAATCGTGGTGTGAATTTGTACGTCACGTGATCGAACAGTAGACGCCTTAAATACGTCACGTGATCGAACACGGTCTGGATTGGCTGAACTATGATGACGGAAATCAACAGCTGTATGAAATTCATAATCGGTGTACGTCATGTTTACTTAGTTACGTTTGGTTCGCGCCTTGGTTACGTCAAACAATCGCGGTGTGAATTTGTAATAGTCGTTACAAAGCATTACTTTCGCTGTCAAATCAATTATTCCACCTAAACGAAAAGCTATTGGTCGATCTACACCTCAAGCACGAGCTTCAGAAACAGACGAGCAACGGAAAGCAAGATTGGAAACCGTTCGAGTTTGCACTGCTCAAGCCCGATCATCTGAAACAGACGAGCAACGGGAAGCAAGGATGCAAACCGTTCGAGTTCGCACTGCTCAATCCAGACGAACAATGTACGCTGATTTAAATCTGAGTGCATTCCATTATAATGCAAATTATGATTACAGTCTTCATCCAAGTGTGCTTATTGGAAAAATGGATAAATCATGCGTGTATTGCAATGCCCTCAAATTTAAGAATGAAACACCAGGAATGTGCTGCGCGGGTGGAAAAGTGAAATTGCCAGAATTACACTCACCACCCGAACCATTATCAACGTTGGTATCAGGTGACACAAGCCAATCGAAACATTTTTTGGCAAACATACGGAAGTACAATTCATGTTTCCAAATGACATCGTTCGGTGCAACAAATATCGTGCGCGAGAATTACATGCCAACATTTAAAGTGCAAGGGCAAGTTTACCATCGTGCAGGATCACTACTACCACTACCGAACGCAGATCACAAATTTCTTCAAATTTATTTCATGGGAAACACTCATGAACAAATCGATCAACGTTGTCAATTCAATACTGGCACTAAACGAGAAATAGTCGCTGCATTACAAACTTTATTCGATCAACACAACGAATTAATTCGATTGTTCAGAACTGCCCTTGAACAAATGCCAACTGATGACTACAAAGTCGTAGTTAGAGCAGACAAAACACCTGTCGGCCAACACGAAAGACAGTACAATGCACCAACAATTGATGAAGTGGCGATCGTTATAGTTGGTGAAGAATTTAACTCGCGTGATATAATTCTTCATCGCACAAATGGTGATGTTCAGCGAGTCTCAGAAACTCATCGCTCATACGACGGATTGCAAAATCCGATTTTATTTTGGCAAGGAGAAGATGGATATCATTTCAACATCTTAATGAGAAATCCACAGACAAATGAGGAAACGAATAAGAAAGTCAGTTCCATGAAATACTATTCATATTGATTGATGATTCGTGAAAACGCTGAAAATCATATCTTGAAATGTCGACAATTGTTCCATCAATACATTGTCGATATGTATGCGAAAATCGAAACCGAACGACTCCTCTACATTCGATTAAATCAAACCATGTTGCGTTCCGAAGAGTACATTCATTTACGTGATGCAGTTGTTAATGATGGCAATGTGAATCTCAATGAATTCGGAAAAATGGTCATACTACCGGCCACATTTACAGGGAATCGACGGCACATGCATGAATACGCACAAGATACAATGACATATGTTTGCGCATATGGCCGTCCAGATTTGTTTATTACCTTCACATGCAATCCGACGTGGGATGAAATACAAGAACTTTTGTTACCTGGACAATCATCATCGGATCGTCATGATATTTCCGCGCGTGTGTTCAAACAAAAATTGAAATCTTTAATAGATTTCATTGTTAAGCATCATGTTTTTGGACAGACACGCTGTTGGATGTATTCCATTGAATGGCAAAAATGAGGTTTGTCACATGCAGACATTTTGATATGGTTCATCCAAAAAGTCACACCAGATCAAATTGATCAAGTCATCTCAGCAGAAATACCAGATGTCGATATTGATAAAGACTTATTTGAAGTCGTCACCAAAACATGATTCATGGTCCATGTGGCATACTCAACAACCATTCACCATGCATGTCTGATGGGAAATGCACGAAACGATACCCAAGACACTCACTTGCCGAGACTATCACTGGTAATGACGGATATCAACTGAAGATGGTGGCAAATCCATAACTTTAGAAGTACGAAACAATGATGTTGAAGTCGATAATCGTTGGGTTGTGCCGTATTCACCGTTACTTTCGAAAACGTACAAAGCACACATCAATGTCGAGTATTGCAATTCGGTGAAATCTATCAAGTAAATTTGTAAATATGTTAACAAAGGAAGCGATATGGCAGTTTTTGGAGTGGGAAATGCAAATGCATCCATCGATGAAATCTACCAATATCAAATGGGACACTACATTAGTAGCAATGAAGCAGTATGTCGCATTTTCTCATTTCCAATCCATGAACGACATCCAACAGTTGTTCATTTGGCAGTGCACCTTGAAAATGGACAGCGCGTATACTTCACAGCAGAAAATGCACATGCAAGAGCATTGTCACCACCGCCAACAACGTTAACTGCATTTTTCTCATTGTGCGGGAATGATATGTTTGCAAAGACGCTACTTTACTCTGAAGTGCCAACATACTACACATGGAATGCATCAGTGAAAAAGTTTCAACGTCGCAAACAAGGTCAAGCAGTTGAAGTACATCCCAATTTATATTCGACCGACTCATTAGGCCGTCTTTACACTGTTCACCCAAACAATGCAGAATGCTTTTACTTGCGATTACTGTTAATTAACGTACGTGGACCGACATCCTTCCAAGAACTGAGAACAGTAAACGGTCAAGTATGTGCCACTTATCGTGAAGCTTGCCAAGAATTAAATCTTTTGGAAAACGATGCACATTGGGACACTTCACTCGCTGATGCATCGAATACTGCTCAACCACAGCAAATACGCACGTTATTTGCAATCATATTGACAACGTGTTTCCCATCCAATTCAAAAGATCTTTGGGAAAAATACAAAGACTACATGAGTGAAGACATCTTACATCGTTTGCGTGCAACAAATCAAAATCCGGACCTTCAATTCACACCAAACGTGTATAATGAGGCATTCGTTTCAATTGAGGGGATATGTATGTCAATCGCTAACAAAGCATTGGTACAATTGGGAATGGCTGCTCCGAAACGATCTGCAAACGACCTTTTCGATCGTGATTTGCAACGAGAAACATACTTTGATGTCGACGAATTGGGTACATTTGTTCAAACAAATCTTCCGAAATTGGTTCCAGAACAACGCATAGCGTATGATAGAATTGTGCATGCAATTACAAGCCAAAGCGGTGGATTGTATTTCCTAGATGCGCCCGGAGGCACAGGAAAAACTTTTCTCATTTCACTTATTTTGGCAACTATACGATCTCGACACAATATTGCACTGGCAATCGCATCATCTGGAATTTCAGCAACTCTTTTGGATGGTGGTCGAACAGCGCATTCAGCACTGAAATTGCCGTTGAATATGCAAATCACCGACACACCAACATACAATATCAACAAAAATTCTGGAATGGGTAAAGTACTCCAATCATGTCAACTCTTTGTATAGGACGAATGTACTATGGCGCACAAAAAGGCTTTGGAAGCGCTTCATTGTACACTAAAAGATTTGAGAGGAAATGAACAGCTCTTCGGTGGCGCACTTATTTTATTGTCTGGTGATTTTCGACAAACTCTACTAGTTATTCCACGTTCAACAGCTGCTGATGAATTAAATGCATGTCTCAAATCATCAGTTTTATGGCGACACGTGCAGAAATTGACTTTGAAGACCAATATGCGTGTAGAACTACAATACGATGCATCCGCTGAACATTTCGCAAAACAATTGTTGGATATTGGGAATGGGAAAATGGAAATCGATGAATCTACATAATGTATCACGTTGCCAACAAGCTTCTGTAAAATTACAGGAACCACAGACGAATTGATTCACAAACATTTCCCAAATATCACACAGAATTACCAAAATCATCAGTGGCTCAGTGAACGTGCTATATTAGCAGCCAAAAACAACGATGTTAATGCCATCAACTTCAACATTCAAAAACAAATACCAGGCGAAGCGACAACGTATAAGTCCATAGATACTGTAATGAATCAAGACGAAGTTGTCAATTATCCAACTGAATTCTTAAATTCACTTGATTTGCCAGGCATGCCGCCGCACGTTTTAACATTGAAAATTGGCGTACCTATCATTCTTCTCCGAAACATAAATCCACCACGACTTTGCAACGGTACCAGGCTTTCAGTGAAAAAGTTAATGAACAATATCATCGAAGCTACAATTTTTAATGGAAAATTTAAAGATATACTGTTGCCACGCATCCCAATGATTCCGACAGATATGCCATTCGAATTCAAACGTTTGCAGTTTCCGGTGCGACTCGCATTTGCAATTACCATAAACAAAGCACAGGGACAATCGCTACAAGTGTGTGGACTAAATTTGGAAAATCCATGCTTCTCACATGGACAGCTGTATGTGGCCTGCTCACGCGTTGGAAAACCTTCTGATTTTTTCATATACGCACCAAACAGAAAAACAAAAAATATTGTGTATCCAAAAGCACTTCAATAAACAGAATAGGCTATTTGACAATATGCATTTTTTTTTATCTTTGTTTGTTTCTTTGTTTGTGTCGTATGCGTTCCTATACCGTTCATCCGATTGCGATAAAACTTTGGTGAGTATCAACAGCTGTATGAAATTCATAATCGGTAGCGATACCTAAAATCGCGTGTGTTTGGTGTTAACTGTAGGCGCCTTAGATACGTCACGTGATCGAACACGGTCTGGATTGGCTGAAACTATGATGACGTAAATCAACAGCTGTATGAAATTCATAATCGGTAGCGATACCTAAAACGGTAAAGTAAATACTTATTGTGGGCTCGATAAATACCACTAAATAATATGAGATGCTTTCCAGAAAACAGTCAAATAGTCTATTAAAACACAAACACTTTCTTTCTTTCAGTGGCATTGCAACGCATGCCAGGATCAAAACACAGACACTTTCTTTATTTCAGTGGTATTGCAACGCATGCCAGGTACTTGCTAGTATATATATATATATATATATATATATATATATATATATATATATATATATATATATATATATATATATATATATATATATATATATATATATATATATATATATAGTGTGTGTGTGTGTGTGTGTGTGTGTGTGTGTGTGTGTTAATTATTCTATATATATTAAGTTTTCATGAGTCTTTATATTTATATTTGTTGGTCTTATATTTGTATGAATGTGTCAGTCGCAATTAGTATTTATATTTGTAAGTCTTAATTATGTGTAAGTCTTAATTAGTCTGTATATCTGAAAATATTAGTCTGCATATTTGTTAGTCTTAATTAGTGTATATATTTTTAATTGTTAATTAGTCTATACATTTGTTAATCTTAATGGTCTGCATATTTTTAAGTCTTAATTAGCCTGTATGATTTCAATTATATGCAATATCTTAATTCATGCTGATATATTGTAATCATTATTTATTACATGAATATGAATGTAAATCATGCACACGAGAACGGGTATTTATAACCATTGCCTGTTCTCACGAGAACGGGTATTTATAGCCATTGCCTGTTGTCACGAGGTGAGTATGGATAGCAATTGCCTGTTGTCACGACAGGGGTATCTCACATTTTGTGATTTTGTGCCGTAAAATACCAAACCGTATCATTTTCAACTTCAAGTCTGTAGTTTTCGCTTCTGGCATTATGGTTTAATTTAAGACTTTCTGGAGATTGATATTGAATAATGCATGCTGATGAATGGGAAAAGAAGACGATAATAATTATCAAGTACAATAACATTAATAGGGGCTAGGAGAGGCAGGGCTGGGGGTGGAGGTGGAAGTGGGGATGGGGGCTGTCTGGGGCATTTGGTCCAGACCTCAACCCTTAAATGGCTTCGAGAATGTTGTTTTGGTTTTTGATTTTATTAACAAATCTGAAAACAATAAATATACTTCATCGTGTGCTTATTTATCTTTTAAACCTCTATGTAGTAAATTATATGAGGTTCTTTTAGCATTTGATTTGTTTCTAAATTTCACCATAACCATGGTCTAGGGGTTTCAAACTTTTGAAGTTGCCCTGTCCTCTCAGCCTCTGAAGTGGCTTGAGGAAGTGTCAGTCTCAAGCAAGGAATGCCATGTGAATATTATTTTTATCAAACGTTACTTGTTATGTTAATGTTATGTATGCAAATAATGGTAATAATAACGTTGAGAAATGACACTGTGAATCGAAGCTCTTTTTTCCAGATCATGCTAATTATTTTAAATTCCATTTTTTATCCTAGTCTCAATAAGGTTTTAACATTTATAAGTCGAGAATTTATTGTGACATTCCTATAGAGGTATGCGTGCATAAATACCATAACTATGACAGACACATCTAGTACGCATGCATTAATAGAGACAAAGTAAACATGCTGCGGTATCTTTGGAAAGAAAACTAGCATCATTAAAGTACAAGGTTGTCACAAAACCGTTAGGTCCGGAATCGAATTACATAACAAAAAATAAGATGTCTTTACCAAGTGTAATTAAGTATAATTATATCGTATTCTTTCTATATCCACCCTTGAGTTTCTTGACAGTCATAGGAATAGTAAATAGTAGTTCAATACATTAGTATGTAATGTGCAATAGTTCTGCTTATAAAAAATTAAATTAGTAAATATTAAATTATATTGCAAGTTCATATCCACCGAAAGAGCAATGGTGTATTTGAGCTTTATTTAAGAAAATCAGAAGACAAAATATTAAAATAAATATGTCAAATAAGAATCATAGTTAAGATTATCAACATGTATCGCTCTTTAATTTAGTATATTACCAGACTTGTTATATTATGTAATCAATGAATACAAGGTCAAGATGATCGATCTATATGTATATGTATTATTAGAGAAAAAGAGATGTAAATAACAATAATTAATTAGTTTCCCCCAGAATACATATACTTTAAATCTAAAGTAAGATAGACATTAAGTCCATCAAAAAGAAAAATGTGAACTTTCAAAACAATCACTGAATGAAATTGGTGGGATGCAAATTTCATTAAGGATGGTGGCAGAAACCAGATCTGAAGCAGTATGTTTCAAAACACAACTAGGGCATATCATATTGATTACACTATTTACTCTAGAAATGGTAAATTGTATACATTTTTATATCTGTTTGGTTAGATATAAACCAAAGTGCAAAACACTCCACCTAACATAGTCAATTCTACACACTCTTGCTCCTGCCCTGTCTTGGCAACAGTTGGTATTTCTGAATATGTGTTTAATATCACACCAAAAGTCACTCTGTGGTTTACAAAACGTATTCATTTTACTTGCTATCCACAATATAACCATATGATTGCACTTATAGTAAAGTTAATTGGACTTGCATATGTGGAGTCAGTTTCCATAGTAACGTATAAAAACACCATGATATTAAAAATTAAATAACTTAAAACAATTATATTCCGCACATTATGTTTTTCCTATTTCCAGGCTGGGAACCTTTACGGAACGTCTTGTCAGTGAGCGGTCTGATTCACTGTGTTGCCACATGAACAAGAGTAATGTCTGGAAAAGGCAAGAGAGGAAATTGCGCAGGAAAGCCGGACCACGAGGCGAGAGTGAATCAAATGGTACTTTTTTAGGAAGTATAACCCATAAAACAAATCTACAATACCATGGCAACAATACAGAAACAGATATGGACCTTGATTCATAATTATAGATTAAATATATGCGGGACTTGTAAACTTCGTTCTTCATGTATATAACGCAGAACGGAAACGGATCAGGACTTTGATTCAGGAATAGAGATTTAAAATATACGGGAACTTTTAAACTTAGTACTACGTATGAAGGGAAACCCACGAAACAAACCACTATTATTATGAAATGCCAACAGAACTAGAATAGTTACGGAAAAAGTAACCGAGTAAATATCACAAGAGCTGACTATATAGAAAAACAACAAAATGGATACAGATTTTATATATACAGTATTATAGACTTTGTGAAAGGCAAATAATGAACAAGAAAATAATGAACAATAATACAACAAACAGCAGACATATATATATGTACATAGACAAAATCCGACTCTGGCAAGAGTCATTAAAAATAAAGAAACCTTAACGGAGCGGAAACCTGATTCCTTGACGAGTGACCCAAGTTCAAGACTGCGGGGTATTGGAAAATTACCTCGGAGCTCTCGGAGAATAATTCACGAGGACTATGTCCACGGATAATCCTATTCTGACTGGTTGTCGGGAGTGGTTGAGAGCTAAGAATCCTTCCAACCAGAAACTCCACCGGTGTGTTAGTCAAGGGTATTCCGTTCCAGCTTATCGAATCAATCCCCAGTGAAATTATTTTTGAGGAATTTATGAAGATAAACATTGTATTTGTATCACCATCAAGTGTGATCAGCTTTTCATCCGAAATCCATTGGTTATCTTGCTACAATGAGTTAAACCTTTAAAAACATGTTTTCTTAGTTCATCTAATGATCTATTTTTGGATCTTGTGTCATTCATATTTTTCATATTTCCAAAATCAATATAACCAGGGGCGTAGGGTTTCGTCGTCAGTAATATAGACATAATATTAGTAGTAGTAGTAGTGTGAAGAGTATGAGAACGATTTGTGAGTGTATGAGAGAGAGAGAGAGAGAGAGAGAGAGAGAGAGAGAGAGAGAGAGAGACATGAGCTGTGACAGGGCTTGTTATTGTCTAATTAAATCTCTTCCATTACTAATATCCATCGCAAATATAACAAAGTCCCTTACTTAACCAACCATCCAAGCATAAGATCCAAAGTAATTGGTGAAGCCATGGTGCCGATTTTGTAAAGGTTATGGTAATAACAAAATAAATGCTTCAAACGGAGAAGAATGGTTTGGATATAATAAAGCATATATGACTGGTGGCCTGTTTTATTATGTCAATTTTCGTATTCAAATGCCAAGACTAATAGCCCGACAAATAATGATAGAATGATCTAGGACGAAATGCCTCCACTAAAATATGAGAGGGAGCGAGCTTGCAGCGGCGTCCGCCACATTCGAATAATTGTCGTGCCTAACGCCAGTTAATGGGGAAAATGAGGCTCTAATTTTCACAAATTGTGTTACCCATTGCCCCAGTATAGATGTATTTAATATCTGTGACGACTAAATCAGCTTTGACATTTACTTGGAGCAAGCGATTTATAATGATCGATATTATCTATCTGCGAATGAATATGAATTTACAATATAGCGTAAAACTTCCACCTAGACACAGCAAAGATAGTTAAAAGTAAAGAAAACAACATAATTGCTTATAGTATAAGACATCATAATATGAATTTTATTGGGAAATCAGATAAGACTAATAATACAATTATTATTATTATTATTATTATTATTATTATTATTATTATTATTATTATTATTATAAGCAGTATTAGTACTAATAGTATTAGTAGGAGTAGTTGTGATGTCGCTGTAACTGCCACTAATGATCATTGCAACCGCAAAATGTTCTTAATGTGTATGTATATATTTGTTTTCTTTCTTCTAGCTTTGTTTGCATGCTTATTAATAATAATATATTATATACAAATTTCTAGGGAATAGGTAATGATAGAAATTATACACAAATTATATCTGCAAATGAAATACACTCCAGCCCAGTTGACGTAAGTTGTGGTGTTTCACAGGGATGTGTTCTTGGACCTGTTCTCTTCATTCTGTATACTCAGCCGCTCTCAAGTGTCATAGACCATCACCCAGTGTCGCACCAATTGTATGCTGATGACACCCAAATATACAAGTCTAGCCACCCAACTGAAGTTGATGCTACCATCCGTGGAGTAGAGAAGTGCATTTCTGATGTGAAATCATGGATGACATGTAACAAGCTGCAGATGAATGATGATAACACTGAGGCTATTTTGATCACAACACAAAGACTTTTTCATCCCCATCTTTTACCTCAGACAATAAATATCAGCAACACCAACATTAAATTATCACAGTCAGTACGGAATCTAGGCGTTATTCTAGACAGTACTCTCACATTGCACCAACATGTCATGACCACATGCAAGACTGCATATCTTGAATTGAGACGCATCAGTTGCATTCATAAATATCTTTCAGTTGATGCCACTAAAACACTTGTGTGTTCATTAGCACTTTCAAGACTGGACTATTGTAATTCAATTCTGTCTGGTTCGTCACAATATTTACTCCAAAAAACTTCAAAAAGTTCAAAACACAGCTGCACGGATCATCTTTAGAGTACCTCGATCAGAGCACACCTCACCACTGCTCTGTACCCTACATTCGCTATCAATTCGATACAGAATCAAAACAAAATTTGTTCTCTGTGCTATGTTTCAATGACAGACTCCAGTCCAACATACCTATCCAGCCTCACCCATGTGTATACACCAGCTAGATCCTTACGCTCTTCTTCTGATAATCGTATACTCATTGTTCCCAAGGTGAAAACAAAGTCATATGGACAAAGTTCGTTTCCACACCAGGGCCCGGCGACGTGGAACGAATTACCCATTGAAATTAGACACAAAGACACAGTGGTCCCTTTTATGAGTGCTCTTAAGACTCACCTGTTTCGACTGCAGGGACAAACTTAGCGACCTAATCATGTTTTGTATCTTATATGTTTTCAGCATGTTTTTATGTTTTCCAATTTCATTGTTTTCGTCATTTGTTGTTCTGTAGTGTAGTCATATTATTGATGGTGTAAAGCGCTTCTAGCCTCGAAAGATTAGGCGCTATACAAAGTCCTCATTATTATTATTATTATTATTATTATTATTATTATTATTATTATTATTATTATTATTAATCTGAATGGCAAGGTAGAATCTGTCAATCTGGATTAGGATACAATTATGAAAAACGGTTTACACACCCTATGGAAAGTATGGTGCACAACTACTAGACTGGTGATTTTTCTAATTCTATAACAAGTACCTATTATAAGATTAAATGCTCTTCTTAATATAAATGTATACATATATATGCTTTATTGAGAAGTTCTCCAATGTACATTCACACAATTGTATACGTAGGTTTTGTGATGATGTATTCCCTAACGACATGCATATATTAACACTCAGACCACGCAGCTCTTCCGTTAATGTTGTTGTTTTGTTTTTAGGGTTTAACGCCATTTTCACACATTTTCATGGCGGCCAGTATAAATGGTGAGTGAAGAACTCGGGGAAAAACCCGTAAAGTACCATGAGAAGCTTCTGGCAAGATTTTTCACATACACACATTGGCCGAACCCGACACTCGAACCCACCCAGGCAGAGTTGAGTCTAAAGAGTAGTCAGACAAAGATAGTACCATGGAATACAAAACATCGCTACTATTTTGAAGGACCGATTTCAGTGATCAGTTCCATCATGCCTGTGTGCGTGCTCGTACCCTCGCACGTGTTAGTTGTACCTCGTGTCTATGGATACCAACCTCAGGCGATTAGACATTCCAAGTAAAATATTCATGTTATCAATTTGAATTTTACCAAAACCTCATAATAGAATGCATATACCTGGGTGAGAAAGGCTAGAATAATAAAGAACGATATCAACTGATTAGCATGAATCACAGCTTTTAAGGAGCCACCGTGTGGGAAAAGTTCAAATTCGCCCCGAGACAAAATTAAATATTAATACGTCTCAGCCTTCTGGATATTAGCCATGACTCCTTTTATTTTGTACTGACCTAACACTTCAATTTTAACACATTCTTATCTGACATGTTTTAAAAGATAGCAAACTTTTTACATGTTTAATTAGAAACAGGCATCTCCACATGTTGAAACAAGGAAGATACAGACATGACAAGCTGGTAATTTGTGAAATGTTCCAAATGCGGCTATCTAAGCCAATTATGAGTTACACACGTCATGTAATTACAGTTATGACAATTGTTCCTCATAACACGAGTTAACTTCATTGACAGTAATAATCAGAGTCGATAAGAATGGATGAGCTGTGGAATATTGATTCTTAAAGTTGTCATATCATAACTAGAGCAATTTATATACAGTCCTGGTTTGACTTCGTAAAAATGGATGAGTTGCGGCAAATTGGAACTGCATATTGGCGTATTATAATTTAAGCGCTTAATAATCCACAGTCCAAATTTGACTTTGAAAAATTTGGTGAGTTATGGCAAATTGGGTTAAGGTGATTTTTCTATATCAATGTCAACAAATTATTATTTCTGAAACGTTTGAGGAGTTGAATTCAATATGGACTAAACTATAAAAAATAATACCGTTGTGCCACGTTTATTTAATACTGAAAATGTACTGTTTGCTCAATTAAGTGAATAGACTCCATTCTGCAAAGGTCAAACACCATATTATTTACTTCGTGAGTTATAATGCTCAATTAAGCCAATCTGCACAAGATATGATATTCGGATGTGTTTTGCAAAAGAGCGATCCGTTCAGAGCAAATAATGACCGAAAAGTCGTGCAAGGGGTATTAATCTGTCATTGGAGAATATTCAGTAGTCATCAGAGAGTATTCAATAGTCATCACAGAGAATTCGTGATGCATCAGGGAGTATTAATTAGTGATCAGAGAGTTGAGTTGTGTACCACGAAAACGTTTGATTTCAGTATATACCGCCATTCATTCACCGTACATCGTTATACCGCAATTATATTAGACACCAGCAATTTTGTGCTCTGGGGTAGGGGCTTGATAGTGGTTTGTTTGTTTATTTTCCGTCTGTCAAAACCTGGAAAATATTTTGCTTTGATTTATAACAAAATGACACCATGTTAAATTACATTATTTGGAAACAAATATCTATTATCTCGATAAAAAAGCAAAGAAAAGATTCAGCTCTAAAGAAAATCACAAGCAGTCCCCCCTCCCACAAAAGTTTAACGTGGCATAGATGACACGTGTCAACCACGCGAATAAATGATCACTGATATAATTATATTTATAATATTTGATATTAGCTTGTAACAGGTACGGTCGTTTTGAATTAAGAACACCCAACGATAATGTTTGAACTATTTTGTCATGAACAATAAAACACGCTGTTAGTTTCATTGAAGTTGCAATCAGATTACTCTGGATTTTCACTACTCCATTACTGACCGACACCACCAACAACGTACCGATACAGTGTAAGAAATATACCGGTAAAACCGCGCACCTCTATCAGACACTTTAAAATATAATCGAAATTCCATGGTCCTCATGCAAATTTCAATATTTTCATTATCAGATTTGGTATCGAATTTATATAATCAAAATGGTAAAGGTTGATTTTCATGATTATATATTATTACATTAAGTTTACTACTACTACTACTACTACTACTACTACCCTTTATTTCTTTTAATATAAGCCTCCAAGCCAAATAACATCATCAGTCATCAGTCCCGTTGTGTGGTAAACCGTTGGGGCACTGTACAAGACCGTACAACCAGCTTCCTAAATTCCGCGCAATATTCCATTTTTCTCAGTGAGACATGCCCATGCCACTACAGTTTACGTTTTTGTCTCTGTTGTCAGGAGATATTCGTAAGTCTCAATGGCTTGTCTGGTCTTCTGCCGTTTTTCTTCATTGATGACATGGTCTTTGTGTGTGATGCCGTGGATATTTCGGAAACATTTTATCTCTGTGGCCTGTATCCTTTTATCTAAGTCAGCTGTTATGGGCAATGATTCATGGTCACAGAGAAATATGGGGATCACCAATGAGTGCATCAGTCTGACCTTTAAACTGAGTGTGATGTTCTTGTCATTCCAGATGGGCTTCACTTTTGTCATCGCTGTGTTGTCAGTGCAATCAGGAAAGTACTACAGGCTTTTATATTTCATATGCTAGCGTTGCCCCCTAATACACGAATCTGTGGACTGTTTCTAGCTCGTACATTTGCATCTGATGTTAGTGCTGGTGCCCTTGATGTTGTTGGTCATCTTTGTGGTCTTCTCGGCACTAACTTCCATGCCATAGTTTTGTCAAGGCTCTCTAATAAGCTAGCTAGTTCTTTCTTTTATTTCCTACTCATCAATCAATGTCGTCAGCAAAACGTAAGTTGGTAACTTTTTTCTGCCTCCGATGTTGACTGTTCTTTCATGCATTTCAAGTGCGTCAGCCACGATTCTCTCCAGAAAGATGTTGAATACGGTGGGATGGAGCAGACAGCCTTGTCTGTCTCCAAATGTTATTATAAATTAGTCCTCTATGCTGCCATTGATGTATACAGCATTGATGACCTCCTCATAAAGATTCTACATTTCTGTGATGAGGTTAACATTGATGTTGTATAATATGATGGTCGCCCACAAGGCTGCATGCCATCCCGTGTCAAATGCCTTCATGAAATCGACCAAGACGTAGTACATATCTTGCTAGTATTGAAGGTATTTCTCACACAATATCCTGAGATTGAAGATCTGTTCTGCTGTACTGTGCCCTGTTCTGAAACCTGGCTGCACCTTGGCTATGATCTTTTCAGCATATGGCTTTAGTCCGTTCAGCAGATTTCTCAACATGACTTTGTTTGGATGGCTTATAAGACTGATTTTACGGTGGTTTTGACATTGTTACGAGTTGTAACCACCCTATCCTACGTGAAGACGTGGAAGCCACAGTGAGATCGCTGAAAAAGAGATAGCCAGCAGAAGTGGACAATATCGCAGCAGAACTGGTCCAAGCTGGGGAAGAAGCAATGATTAGCGCCTTCACAAACATTTGCAACAAGACCTGGCAAACAGGAGTATGACAATCGACGTGAACCCAATCACTGATTATCAATTCTCCAAGAAAGGCAACTTGCAACAGTGTCAAAACCACCATACAGATTGCATACATGTATGGAAAACATAAGGTACAACAACGAACCTGCGCAATTCTAGGCTTAACACATGGACACTGATTTCTAACGTTGTGCTTAAACAAAATTGTTTCCGATATAATTATTGGTTATATGCACGAATTTATAAAACATTATGTGATCGGCATTATAACGAGCATAAGAAAGTATGTAGGTATTCCTCATAAAGTATGATACACTGGATAATTAACAGCAACATAAAACCATCTTCTATATCTGCATATAAGGGGCAGATACTTTCAAGATATGGGATAGTCTTAAACGTACCTCGACATACCTGGTAAGAAAACACCGTGAGACGAGTACGAGTATCCTTTATATTAATGACAATAATGGTGTCTGGTCTTCGTATAGAAGTAATCTATTCATTGAATTTAACAGTACTTTTAAATTTTGTAGAAAAATATATGTATAGCGTTTGTTCAATATAACGAAAAAGTGCTTGTCATATAATAATACTAATGTTACTACTACAACAATAATAATAATAATAATAATAATAATAATAATAATAATAATAATAATAATAATAATAATGATACTACTGTCAATAATAATAAATTTGATGATGATAATAATACTACTAATAATAATAACAAATAATAGAAACAGTTATAATAATAATACTAATAATAATAATAATAATAATAATAATAATAATAATAATAATATTTCAAGCTGCAGATGAATGATGATTAAACTGAGGCTATTCACAAAGACATCCTTTACCTCAGACAAAAAATATCAGCAACACCAACATTAAATTCTGTCAGTAAGAAACCTAGGTGTTACTCTAGACAGTACTCTCACACTGCACCAACATATCATGAATATATGCATGGCTGCATATCTTGAACTGAGATGCATCAGTTCCATTCGTAAATATCTTTCAGTTGATGCCACTAAAACACTTGTGTGTTCATTAGCACTTTCAAGACTGGACTATTGTAACTCAATTCTGTCTGGTTCGTCACAATATCTACTCCAGAAACTTCAAAAAGTTCAAAACACAGCTGCACGGATCATCTTTAGAGTGCCTTGATCAAAGCACACGAAACCACTGCTCTGTACCCTATGCTGGCTATCCATTCGATCCAGAATCAAACACAAAATGTGTTCTCTGTGCTACGTTTCACTGACAGACTCCAGTCTAACATACCTGTCCGGCCTCACCCATGTGTATACATCAGCAAGATACTTACGCTCCTCTTCTGACAATTATATACTCATTGTTCCCACTATGAAAACGAAGTCATATGGAAAACTTTCTTTTGCATACCAGGGCCCAGAAATGTGGAACGAATTGCCCCTTGAAATTAGACACAAAAATACAATGATCCCTTTTAAGAGTGCTCTTAAAACTCATCTTTCTCGACTGCAAGAACAAACTTAGAGACCTAAAAATGTTTCGTACCTTTCACAATGTCAGAATTTTTTATGTTTTCCAATTTCACGTTGTGTTTTTTTTTTTTGTTGGGGGGGGGGGGTTGTTTCTCTGTAGTCATATCATTATAGATGTTCTAAAGCGCTTAGGCGCTAGACAAAGTCCTCATGATTATTGTTATTATTATTATTATTATTATTATTATTATTATTATTATTATTATTATATGAATTTAATCTGCATTCACATGCAGATAGATATTTTTTTAAATCTCATATGGGACATATTTTGAACTAGTAAGTAGCCCCTTTTCTTACACTACTTACTGAATAAGTACTATTTCCAGGCAAATTCAGGAAAACGATTACAAACTAACATTATTAAATTACTGCCAAGTTTATAAAGAGCTCTAATTCATTAACAATACATGCCAAACTCTCTATTTGCATCTTTTCATTTAATAGAGGTAATTAAACATGCGTTAAACTTAAAGTGATATTTATTAAGAATCGAGAAAGTAAAATATGATTTTAATATGAATACATTATTACAAGATTACTAAATAAATTTCGTACAAGCCATGCTGAAGGTAAGAAGAGAGGTACAATGGAAAATGGAAAAATTCCGTGGTACGTACCAAAGATAAAGAAATATTGCGGTAAACTGGTATACTGCTAATACCAGGCATATCTAATTCATAATGTTAAACAAATATGATCCATAGTGTTAGAAATATCCATTTGTACTAAACAAGTATGATCCATTATGTTGCTATTATCCATTTGTACTAAAAAAGTATTATCCATTATGTTCCTATGATCCATTATGCTAAACTAGATTGATCTATTATGTTGCTATGATCCATTGTACTAAACAAGTATGATCCATTATGTTGCTATGATCCATTTTACTAAACAAGTATGATCCATTATGTTGTGCTACACTAACTTGATCCATTGTGCTACACTAACATGATCCATTGTGCTACACTAACACAATCCATTGTGCTACACTAACATGATTCATTGTGCTGAACTAACATGATCCATTGTGCTAAACTAGCATGATCCATTGTGCTACACTACCATGATCTATTGTGCTAAACTAACACGATCTATTGTGCTACACTAACATGATCCATTATGCTAAACTAGTACGATCCATTGTGCTAAACTAGTATGATCCATTGTGCTACACTAACATGATTCATTGTGCTAAACTAACACGATCTATTGTGCTACACTAATATTATGCATTGTGCTAAACTTGTATGATCCATTGTGCTAAACTAACATGATCCATTGTGCTAAACTTGTATGATCAATTGTGCTAAACTAACATGATCCATTGTGCTAAATTAACATGATCCATTGTGATAAACTAGCATTATCCATTGTGCTAAACTAGTGTGATCCATTGTCCTAAACTAGTGTGATCCATTGTGCTAAACTAACATGATCCATTGTACTAAACTAACATTATCCATTGTGCTAAACTAACATGATCCATTGTGCTAAACTTGTATGATCAATTGTGCTAAACTAACATGATCCATTGTGCTAAATTAACATGATCCATTGTGATAAACTAGCATTATCCATTGTGCTAAACTAGTGTGATCGATTGTCCTAAACTAGTGTGATCCATTGTGCTAAACTAACATGATCCATTGTGCTAAACTAACATTATCTATTGTGCTAAACTAGTGTGATCCATTGTCCTAAACTAATGTGATTCATTGTGCTAAACTAATATGATCCATTGTACTAAACTAACATTATCCATTGTGCTAAACTAACATGATCTATTGTGCTAAACTAACATTATCCATTGTGCTAAACTAGTGTGATCAATTGTGCTAAACTAATGTGATCCATTGTGCTAAACTAGTATGATCCGCAAATTTATATTGTCACGATCCAAAGCATCGTTGTAACTGATAACCGTGAAAAGCAAAACGATTGTCGCGACTAATTATCGATACTCAGATTGTAATAACAGTCATACATTAGTTTCATTTCCTGTTTAATAAAAATACAGACGAAGAAATAAATTCTTTTTTGCAAGAACTGATTATGTTGAACCTGAACTGTGTAAGTAAATATGTATTTTCTTTTTTTTAAAATAATTTAAAACTTGAAAAGAACATATACGGTCGTGTAATAACTGCTTCGGGAAGAAAAGCAGCAAGAGAGAAAGAGATGAATAAGTTCTTTGTATGGAAATAAATGCTCTTCGTGTACCTCTATATATCTCTAAAATTACAAAGCAAGAACAGATCACATAACACTCAACTTCAGAGAATAGAAAGGAGGGGTTTGTGAGTTCCAGTACCGAAAAGCGGTGATAATATTAAACGTATTTAATGTGACTATTCACTAATTAACTAAGTCAGTAATTAATTTGTCTCATCTTGTAAAAAACACAACATAAATATAAACAGAGAGAGAGAGAGAGAGAGAGAGAGAGAGAGAGAGAGAGAGAGAGAGAGAGAGAGAGAGAAGCGCCTGAGATCTTGTGCCTATGCAAAGGCAAAATTGAATGGGAGAAATCAAACAACTTCCCTCTCTGTGCTTTCAACAAAGTTTTGTATTTTGAATTTGGGAGATTTTGAGAAGAAAAACCCGCTTTGGATGCAATGAAGTCAATGGCTACCTCACACAATACCGCCTTTAAACAAATGCATCCATCACATATTTCTTCTAAAAATTAAACGAGTCAGATTGTGATTTAATCTAATACATGTTTCCATCCTTAGCAAGTTGCTAAAGTTATTAATACACAAATACATTCCTACAATTACGTTGATCAAAATTATACTTTTACATTAAGATATATTGTTTATTAATTTTTAAAGAAGTTGAAATAAAATTCGTTATTTTGGCAAAGCTTTTAACACACAAACGTGCAATCAGTGATAAATTTCTAACAGAAATCCTGACAACTTTGAAGTAATCGAGAGTCACCTGATATGTGCGTCGAATGCGTTCATAACCGAAAACTCAATCAGATTGAATATGAAGATTGAATTGTAAACAAGGTTAAGAAATCGTCACTAATGTATCCTGAGAATTTACTTACCATCTCTTTAATTTACTTACCTTCCCTGTAATTTTCACTACAATACAAACAATCATAATGATATTCACAAATTATCAGAAATTCAGTTAGGAATGAGTGACAAGTGTCTGCATTTAAAGGGAAATTATAGGTATATTACCCGCCAAATTAACATAAATGCTTCTAAAATGATAATTTATGGCATTTGCACGAGCGATCATTTATTCGCGTGGTTTTAAAGTGACTGTTAGATTTAACGTCACAACTCTGTTAAATAGGATGGCAATAGGCTACGCGAAGGACAATACATTAAAAACTATTTGTTAAAATTTTTTTGGATTATTTTAAAACGTGCAATGAGATATTCAACGATATTACTCTGCAGTTGGATACAAAGAGATACGACCTTAACTTAGTAATGTCAACATTAATAAACGTAAATAAGTGAACTTGTGTTTAAAAGTGCTTATTTGTTGATGTTGTTATAAGCTGAACCTTTATCAATATATTTTCTTAGTAAATCAATCGATCCATTTTTGGATCTTGTGTCAGTAATGATGTGATTTTGTTTTGGATTTTATTTAACGTAGCTTTTACAATCTTTCAGTCATATTACGGAGTGGAAGTTTATTGTTATGTCTAGCACTAGGGCATCATGCCGCAGACACGTATCATGAAGTCCCACGCAGTCACATTATCCTGACATCAAACCGATTAGTCTCAACACTAATCTTATAATGCTAAGCGCCATGCGAATGACCTGTTTGTACCATTTTGTAAGTCTTTGGTATGACTCGGCTATGGACCAAACCCACGACTTCCCGCTTCTGAGGAGGACGCTTTAACCACTACGCGACAGGAGCGGTCAATCATTCACAGTTTGATGTATCTAAACAATATAACCAGAGGCGTGGATTTTTGTGCGACGTTTCATATGGTGTACTTTACTAAATAGTTTGCTTTAATTACGTTTTGTTTTCTAGATATTAAACTATCGCAATAGTAAATACATCAGGTAGAACTGCTGATACTTCGCAATACATCCAGAAAATACGCAATAATACACAATTGCCAGATTGGTAAAATAATATTTAACAGTGCATGGGCATTGTATGAAGGACGGTTTACGTACATTACAGGAACTATGTTGTGCAACTATTAATGACGTAAAGCACTTGAAGATGTAAGACTTGTGATTTTTCTAATTTCATAACAAGTACATATTATGATATTAAAGGCTCTTCTTAATAAAAAGGCATGCATATATAGGGTTTGTTAGGAAGTTCTCTAATGTACATTCACACAATTGTATACGTAGACTTTTTGATGATGTTATTCCCTAACGACAGGCATATTTGAACACTCAGATCATATATTTGCGCTGAAGCTCCTCTGTGATGTTATTGTTGTTGTACGGTTTAGCGCCATTCTTCAGCACAATATAGGCTGCCAAATGGTGCGAGGAAGAACCTGGGAAAACTACGGAAAGTACCATCCCCCCACGAGAATTTACTGGCAAGCTTTCTCACATACTCACATTGGCCGAGCCCGAGACTCGAACCCATCCAGACAGAGGAGAGATAGCAATGATCCGTAACGGTGAGCGTTTAGGCCACACGAGGCCCTCTCTTCTATAATGTTCAGGCATGCATTTGAATAAGCAGGCGTTACCTCATCTCATGTTTTTGCACTGAAGAATAGTCAGACAAAGATAGTATCATGGAATACAAAACATCGCTACTATTTTGAAGGACCAATGTCAAGGTCACATTGGTCAGTTTCTCTTCATGTGTGTGCGTGTGCGTGCTTGCGCGCGCAAGTGTGAGTGCTACTTGTATTTTGTGTCTATGGATGTCAATCTCAGGCGATTATTTATTCCAAGTAAAATATTCATGTTATCAATTTGAATTTTACCAAAAATTCATAATAGAATGCATGCACCTGGATGAGAAATGTTAGAATAATAAGGAACGACAGCAGCAGATTGACATGAATCACAGATTGTAAAGAGCCATGGTATAGGAAAAGTACAAATTCACCCCGAGACAAAATTAAATATTAATACGTGTCAGCCTGCTATGTACTAGCCATGGATCCTTTATGTTGTACTGACCTAACCCTTCAATTTTAACACATTCTTATCTGACATGTTTTAAAAGGTAGCAAACTTTTTACATTTTTCATTAAAAGCTGGCATCTCCTTGTTGTGATCCCGGTGACACAAGCAATATAAACATTCCTAAAGTAGCAAAATGGCGGTGTATTCTGTGATCGATTGACGTATTAATTGTTTTAACACAGGAAAATGCCGGTGTATTCGGTGAAGCGATGGCTCTTTTAACTGTTCTAACAGAGGAGAATGGCGATGAATTCGGTGGCCCATTGACACAATTAATATTTTAACTGAAAATACTTATTGACGAAGTATTGACTAAAACAAATGGAATGATATATGAAAACAAAAAGCATTTCATTTTATGATTATGTCTCTTGATAGGTGGAGTATTTCTCACAAGAAAAGAGCTATACCATTGATATGGCTTTAGTGTCATGTTGCTTTTTCCCCAATGCACAACCTGCTTCCCTTGCATGGTGCAATCACATGCTTGCAGTACTTATACATGTACACGTAATACAGGCATAAAACATGATAAGAACACCATAACAAGGCTGAAAACGAATCACGTTCAATTTGCGCCTGTAATTGTGACACTGCTGTTGATTAGCCATGCCAAAGAGCGATAATAATTTCTTCAACTCACAAGACACTGTAATTGTCATAACCTTGCGTGAACGAAGGTAAACACAAACAACTATTGTAGTCTATATAATATTAGCAATATTTGTTATTGCGTCTTGGTTGCATCTATACATTTATAAAAAAAAAAAAAGTTCATATATATTGTTACGTGCTTAGGCTCGAATAAACAGTAACATAGAAAGAGTGAAAATAACAAGCTTGTAAAAACTTAATAAACAATTTACTGAGCACAAATATTTTCCAGAAAAGAAAAATAAACTTACGGTTTATGAATCAATTCCAAAATTAATCCAAAAATAATTCATAATATAATCCATTAGTGAAATTGCAAAAGTCCTGGTTATAAAATGTCCTAATAATTCCCAGTTCGAATCTTAGTGAAGCATCCAAGATGGAAGACGATGTCACGTGATGAAGTCAGTTCTGGTCCTATGAAATTCAATGAGCACAATTGTTTTCCAGATAAATAGCCAAATAAATCCTCTTGATCCAAACAAATTGAAATAATTTCCAGTAATTTAAAATAACTCAAAACAACACAACTTAGTGTTCTAACAGCCCAACTTCTACTAAATAGTTCGCTCCATAACATCATTTATATACATGTACCTGATTTTACGTAAACAAGGATGGGGTCACATGATCTTCTAGAATCTTTAGAACAAATTTTTGTTCAAAAAAATCTCGTGCACAACATATGACCCTGATGATAATCAGTTATTTTTACTCTCAAAAACTAAAAATAGAAAGATGTTTATAACAAAGCTCCGTAATGTCCTTGGAATCAATCAATCATTTTAAAGGCTTGTTTGCAACTCTGAAGCCAGGTCAGAAATGAGGTCAACATCTGGTGTTTATTGTAGAGTACAGGTCATCCCACTTTTTTAAAAAAGATATCTCCCAATGAATGAATCGTATACTTAAAATGTCAAATTTGAATCTGACAAACAAACAATTAAAATATAAATAAATGACTTAAATCAGATATATATATATATATATATATATATATATATATATATATATATATATATATATATATATATATATATATACATATATACATATATACATATATATATATATATATATATATATATATATATATATATATATATATATATATATATATATATATATATATATATATATATATATATATATATATATATGTTGGAGTAATTTTGACACATGCTTATACTGATTTTTGTGCCATTGTGTCATTTGTACCATGTCAAACTGTCAGTTAGTATCCATTCTATTCTCAGCTTATTTGCCATTTTATGTCATTGTGTGGATTGTATGAATTTACACTACTTTCAGACAAATTTCAGGGGAAAGATTACAAGTTAAAAATAATTAAAAACAGCTAAGTTTATAGAGAAGGCACTCTCATTAACAATGCATTAAAAATTCTCCATCTGTATGTTTTCATTTAATACACGCAATTATTAATACATTGAACTTCAATGATATTGTTTTCAGAAATTGAAGATTTCCGTTCTCTTTCTTACATTCGAACTGAACTTTTATTACTCATTTGAGTATACTTTAACAAGAAAATCCTAAAAGATATTGCAGAACCACTCTGTGTTTATCTCCTTTTTCTAACTGAAGTTGCTAGTATTTTAAATGTAAACGTGTACAATTCCTTTAATGTGCCACAATCTTCAAAAAGTTGCAATAACTCTGTAACAAAGCGTAATTCTTCTAACCTTATTTCAGTCAGAAGAGCTGATATTCTGTGTGATAAAAAACTACCTTTATAGTACAAACATTTGTCAGTTTTATTCTCAATTGTACTAAATAAATTATTTTCCTCTGTAATTTTAATAGACAAACATTATATAGGTCCACTTAAACTTGGTCCTTAGCAATTTAATATTCCACAGAGTTTGGTATTTAGGTGAAATGTCATTGTGTAATGTTTCTTGGTTCCAAACATGGGGCATTTCTAAATATGTATTGAATCTTAACCTGTCTTTCTAATGCATTCTTATTTTGCTTCGGTTGTTCAAAAAGTCATTAAGAACTTTAAGCGGCAAAGTACATGCTTTCTCTCTGTCTGTCTCTCTGTCTCTCTCTCTCTCTCTCTCTCTCATGTTCGATGTCACTTTTCACACCAGCTTCATCTGAGATCTCATTGTCAAACATTTTGTCAAAATTATTGTTGGTCCACATCAATCAAAGACAATTTCATGGCCAAATAAGATTCAAGAATATGATTCCACTCATAAAACCATTTATAATAAAAACAATAAATCCTATTACAGACATGGACAGTCTTCGTTCAGATACGAGCAGGGTGACTGACTTCTCATTTAAACTGTTCACACAACGTGTGCTGATTTGAGCTGTGAGTACAATTTTAAAAATATTTCTGAGAGTGAAATTGATTTTTATAAGTTTCTTAGTGTATAATTTCTCAATAAATGTTCATCGATATTTAATTGGAATATGCGATTCATTTATAATTCGTATAACAATTGAATTTGAATTGTAATAGCCTGATATTTTACAGAGTCCATAAATCGAATCAGGCACTAGTCATTTCATTGCCAATCACGCCACGGACATCGCTGTATTAAGAAATCATTAATGTAAATGTCGGAATAAAATTCTGAAGACATGTAGACCAGCGTCATCAACCTATTTTAATGTGTATGCATGGTTTGACACTGTAGCTGATATACATTAGTATTGGCAGCAAAAAATTTAGCGGATTTCTTAATTTCAGTTTAGCAGAAACCTGTCCACATCAATTGCTTTATTACTCATTTCTATAAATTTTCATATCTCTATTTGATATCTATCTTTATTAATTTTTCACGTAATATATGTATCTGTCGATATATTCATCTTTTAATCACTTCTAAGTCAATAAATTACTTATGGGCGGTTTAACGTTGTTCTTATACTTGAAGTGAGAGAAAACAAATATAAAACGTACATACGATGAAATTAAACTATTTAATTCGTTTGATTTAAATACAAAGTCCTGGTAAGATACCTTCAACATGCAATACACCGATAAGTAGTATTCTTTAACAGTTTAAGGTGCGCATTCCATATATACTCAAGTTCTATCTTCTGCACGAAGGACCTGATCAAAATCAAATGGGATTTTCCCACCGTATACATTACATTTACTGCATATCAATACGTTGAAGATATTTATTTATTTATTTATTTATTTATTTATTTATTTATTTATTTATCTATAATTTTACTTTTTGGGATTCGAATCATGAATCTGAAAAAGAGAAAATCAGAAGTAGGACAGACATTCGAATGCATGCATTTATTTCATTTGAAAAGTTAGTCTGAGATGATCAACATATACGATTGTACAGATGAAGCGTTCAGTTGACGAACATACCGTGGATACATGTAGCTGTATGTGATATCATACATACATACATACATACATACATACATACATACATACATACATACATACATACATACATAAACACACATACATACATACGTGTGTGTGCGTGTGTGCGTGTGTGTATGTGTGTGCACATACACTGTGAGTGTATGTGTGTGCGTATACACACGGCAAGTAGCTATCTATCTACGAGGCGTACACACACACACACACACACACACACACACACACACACACACACACACATACATACATACATACATACATACATACATACATACATACATACATACATACATACATACATACATACATACATATCATCACTTATTCCGGCAGTCGCATTAGTATGTACTTGAGAATAAACTTAACAACAACAACAACAACAATAAAAAGGTGTGATATATTATTAGGGTGGAAAAAATATTTTTTATTATAATTTTTCAGTCACCTCATTTTTTTTATATAGAATTTCAATCACGCTGTATTCAACACTTGCGTTATTGCCGGTGAAACAGTCCTGATTTGCAATCGCGTGGCTATAATGATGCGTGGTTGTAATAGAGAGACATATTGTTGAAGCTGAATCATAGATGGCGAAACGGCCGATTACATTTTATTTTTATAGGAAAATCGGCCGTTTCGCCATCAATGATAACGCCGTTAAAACAATCAAATAACGCTGGTGATGTAAAAAATCATATTGATTTGCAATGACATATCAGATTGATCAATGGAAAAGTGTGGAAACTATCAGTATCATATTATATTTATATACAATTTTGATAGTTTCCACATCGATGAACGAAGGTGTCTCACGGTGAAATAACGCTTCCATGACCGTATTAAAAATCATATTGACTTACAATGACAAAACAACTGAGAGATTGAGATAATCCATCTGGTGGATTGTTTCAAGTATGCTATTGACCTGTTGATAATTATAAATACCATGATTCTTTTTTATATCAAATTGATACATGTATGCGCACTCGCGAGATTCGGCGTTGTGTAATTACTGGATGGTTCTCTCGATACGATGGCTCAGACTGAGTTGATCCATAGATGACTGAAGTGCCAGTAGTAATTAAAAATAATTATTTTATTAGTAATTCCGGCACTTCAGTCATCATCGATAGAAGTATTTATCCGACGAGATTACACTTCAATGACCGTATCAAAAAATCGTATTGACTTATAATGACAAAACAACTGAGAGATTGAGATAGTCTATGCTAATCCATCTGGTGGACAATTGTACAACCTGTTATCCTGTGGCGACAAGTATGCTATTGACCTGTTGATAATTATAAATACCATGATTTTTTTTTATACAACTCACGAGATTCGGCGTTGTGAATACTCTCAGCAATTGACGCTCTGAGCTTTCGTTGATAAATATCATCATGGATATAGGCCGATTTTGGTCTGAAAAACGGTGGATTTAGCCGTTCTATTGTAACACACTTTTTGTTGTTGTTGTTGTTGTTGTTGTTGTTAAAAAATATTTTTTAATTGTATAAAAACATGCCTGTTCGTAGGATACTAACCCGCGATGACATCAACACGATTAAGCAATTGCGAAACCGTGTTGGAATAGCAGAAATTGCTGATAAATATAAAATCAGTTATCAGCGGATTTATAGAATATGGAAATCGGATGAAATTGGAATCGGAAATGTTAGCGCTGATGATGCTAATGATGTACCCGTTGAGCGGCTTATTGATGCTGAAGTTGAGAATGAAATGAATCAAATGTTAGATGGAAAAGTGCATGTTGCCGGTGACAGAGTCACTGACAGAGTCACTGACAGAGTCATTGATAAAGAAATGATCTGTCAATTGCAGTCTCAAGTGACCAACCTGATCAATCAGAATAAATTGCTGCAAGGAAAAGTAACAGCGTTACGACAACAACGACAACAACAACAACAACAACAACAACAATCTATCAATGATTCGTTAAATGATCTACAATACCAATTAGATACCACACAGCAACACCGTAGCGATGCAGTTCGAGATCGCAGTAAACTTATGACTGAGCTCAATGATGTGCGACGTGAATTAGAGTCCATTCACATTAAATACGCAGAGCTCGCAAGTAAATACAATCAACTTCTACAACAAAATGAGGCTGTAGCACAAGAAAATGAATCACAACTAAAAAAGAAAAAACACCGACAAAAACGTAACCGGCGCAAAGATAACACATGGAGGTTATTTTTACCCGAAGAAGATCGTGAGTTAATAAAAGAAATCAATGAAGTACTTGATGATGACTAATCTCAGTTGACACGCGTAAATGAATTTACGCACGACGTGAACTTGAACTCGATCAACTAGAAAAATCTTTATCCGATGGTAGTATTACCACGATGGTCTCGTCGTTAGGATCATCTGTGAGTGATTCATCTACGATGCTACTCGCCGATACGGACCTATCAATGATATGTTTTATTCGGGCCGCTGATGGTTCTGTCTCCGCAATGAATAGTGCCAATTGTCTCATTAAATTGAGTTGCGCATATGATCGCTTAATACCAGGGACTCTACCGAATACGACTACGGTACGATCCTGACAATGATACTTTCGAATGTCACGGTTGCATAAATCATTCATGAGTACGCGATAATATCGCTGTTGAATCCGACTATGTGCTGTAAGATTTCTATCATCGGATGACCAGAATTTAGACTTACGACCGTTCGGTAGTTTGTGAGTCGCAGAGAATTTCTCGTCACGGTGTTTAATTTTAATAGAACCGTTGGGGTTCATTTGCTGGAATATTTCTCGTGCAGTATCTATTTCATGATCGCTGTATTTCACATACGACATTATAATGTTAATAACTAATTATCTAAATTATATAATAATTAAATGTTAAAATGTTATCAGAGTAAATGTATCGCGTCGTAATCAATGACGCGGTTGTGACAGTCATGACGCCGTCGTGGAAGTATTATAACACGGTCGTGGAAGTATTATTTCGTCGAATAAATACCTCTATCGATGATGACTGAAGTGCCGGAATTACTAATAAAATAATTATTTTTAATTAATACTGGCACTTTAGTCATCTATGGATTCAGCCTAGTCTGAACCATCGTATCGTGAAAACCATCCATTAATACTCCAGATATGGAATTTCAGCATAATTGTATGATCATCAACCGCGATTACATCTTTTCCTGCCACACCGATATCCGAAATATTTTCATTCAACCACGATTGATAATCAAGAAAATCTGATCTAGGCCATTCAGGGTAGTTTAAAGTAAGATTGTATCTACTGGGATTTATTTTATCATCACTTTCCAATCTGCATCCGTATTCTCTGTAAATCAATTTGATTTTCTCGATGATATTTTTCGTTGTTAGTTTTTTACTCTTAAGTCGCACCTGTGGAAATATCTCATCGAAATGTTTCATCATTAATGTGTATTTCTCATTCTTGTCGGGGTTTCTTAACATCTCATTGATGCTCTCGATTAATTCGCTTCGTCGGACTTGTACTGATCGTACATCCAATCGCGGTGGAACCATATCGGGTAACTTCAACACATCAAGAACATCACGAATTATTTCGAGTTGTTGTCGCGGTGTTATTTTATCGCTTCTACAGCGCTGTGATATTACTGCGTGACCGTTATTAAATTTATCAACAACAGCGTTAGAGTTCTTCTGCAGTCTTATAATGTTTTTGTCGAGAAATTCTATTTTATCTGTCGGAAGTTTACTAGCATCAGTTTGAATCACATGATTGATATACATCAATTTCTTCGCGTATGGTTCTAATCGTTGATCAGGATCGTATCGGTGATATTTTACTGGATTCGGAGAGATTATATCGTCCGATATAATCCTACTTATAACTTCAGCTACATCATTAGGAATCTCTGAAATCTTCGATTTTTCAACACTGGTGATTTTATCACTTGCAGTAGCAATTCGTTCCCCGATGGTAGATTTCAAAAAATCATCTACGACGGGACTATTATTAATATCTTTGTTCGGGATTTTTTGTTCTTTCTTTTTCTTTTCTTTTTCCAGCCACGCTTCGTATTCATCTGGTAATTCCCACTTGACAGTATAATCAGATTGTTCCATCGATTTGGCTAGTCTTCCGGTGAAAAAACATTTTGAATTGTTTTCTTCCATAACTACACTGATAAAAGCATGACCGAAGCCAGTATAAACCTCATCTGCATTCGGGGTTCGAAATGGTAATTCATCTTTCGATAAATCCTTTTCTCGTTTTATTATCATCGCGATAATATCATCTCGAGTCAGTGGTAATATTTCTTTCTTGAGTTTTGGGGTTAACGAATAGTGTATTTCTTCAACACATCGGAATCTGTGTAGTGCCTGTTTTGTGGCCTCAACTGATCCTATTTCATCAGAAAATACGAATAAATGCTTGAAGCGTTGATCAATAATTGATACTCCACCCTCTAATGTGCCATTGTATATCACGATATCGGTGTTGGCAAATGCTACCGCGGGATTTGCAAAATCTCTTGCTTTTTCTTCCGGGTCGGTATCAGCGTGATAATACTTCACTCGAAACCCCAAGAATTGTAGAAATTTTGCCAATCCTTCCACGGAGAATTCTCCTCGTATTTTTTTATGACAGAAGATAACAATTTTGTTACCGCGTTTCGCTATTTTCGTTAACTCGCCACGGTTGTCATGATGTGACTTTGCTACGGTAAAAGTCTTACCAGTATCCGGTTTATAGTTGTTTATGATGAATTTTAGCTCTGGATGATTTAAATACTTCCTAAACAATTCCGTATCGTCGTTATTTCCGTCGGCATCTAACACAATCACTCTAGAAAATCCGACCAGCAGCGATAACTTATTCCATATTTCCCGTCCTCGCACCGATGAAATCATTTGACGCAGTAATCCGTGTAATTCATCGACTACTACCACATCGGGAATTCCTTTAACACGTACTATTGATTCTATTTGTACGATAACTCTTCGAGGATTATTTTTTTCGAATGTGATATCGCCGCGAATATCACTATAACGCTCGAGACCGTTATAATCAGAACATGTTTTATCAGTAAAGGATTTCAGATATGAAAGACATAACACGGATTGATTTTCAGGGATTGATTTCCAAGCAGCCTCTGATTTGCCCATTCCACATGCTGATCCATCGAGATAACTGATCCCGGGAATTATTCTACATCCCTGTCCGTGTTCATGAACAGGTGGTTCAACATAATTAATATCAGCGGTTTTATCAGAAAAATTACCGGGATGATCCTGACTGTGATAATCAAAGCTTTTCTGATATCTTTGAAATCGTGTTTTATCATCAACGAAATCCTTCGAATCTACAATTCGGTCGATCATGATTTTATTTATCGTATTTCGAAAACAACCCACAACGAGTTTATCGCTGTAGACAACAACAAATGCGTCGATAGCCCTTTCTTCGATATATCCAGTAAACTCATTAATACCATGCCGACGCTTACAAATACTACAATAACTCCCTGGCCGTCTTCCCAACGAAATCATATTGTTGGTTTGATTTGTAATCGCTATGATTTGATCGGATTGTCCAGTAATTACTGTTGAAATCTGTTTAATCTCATCGCTAGAAATACAAGTATTTCCGATTTCATCATAAAGATCTCCGCATTCAACGGCTCCAACATTATAAAATCTTTGATTTTCATATCGTGATTGTACGCCCGTTGGACAACTTAGAGTATCCGAATTATTAATTCCACTAGGATGTATCAACGTCTTATTAATACTCCCGGGCTTCGATGATCTCGTCCCCACGAGTTTAATGCTATGTAATCCAGCGTGTTTGTCAGTGTTCCATGACGGATTGTCCCGATGAACTCTTTCTATCAGCGCCACATGGTCGTCAAAATCAATCGTGATTGACCTCAATGACACATGATAACCGCTAGTCGTCGTAAACACATAAATGTCATCAATGACATCAACGAAATCAATGAAATATTTGATTAAATCGTTCAGTGATGGTATTTTACTATCAATATCGATTGTCGGATATCTCAATCGTTGTTTTGGAATTATTTCATTGACCGCGGCGAGATCAGTAAAATCGGATAAAAACTTCAAAGAATCCTCGGTTATAAACACGTAGAATCGATCACGATGCTGAATAATCACTCCAGGGAGTAAATAATCATGTGCCGTTAATAATTCCACCGCGGATTGTTTGCTATGAACGTACCAAGCCGGGCCTAAATGCCTTTGATAATACTCGTTAAGATCGTACCAATTCGTCGGAGAAATAAAAAAATCATCTGACGAGGTCTCATAGTAGTGTTTCCATATTCCAGCGCGTTAACAAATTCATCATCAGAATAAGTGCTAATCATTATTGATAATGATTTTTTAACGTCTAATTGAATATTTATTAAGACTTAATTATAATGATTGATTCACAATCGCGTAATAAATGCTCTTGGCTGTTTCAAGGATCCACACGACGCTGTGAAAAAAACAGCCTAGGAAAGTTCTGCGGGATACATAACGGCTCAGCAAAACAAGGTTATCCCGAGGGTCCAAAACCATGTCTTGGTTGCGGAAAAGGAGTCCGAGGAAAATATCAGATTTGCACTGAGTGTGGCGGCGTCAAATATCGTTCCGCAATAGAATATCTTCGACGGAAAAATAAACCAATACCGACTCCAGAAGAGTTTTTAGCGACTCTCCGCGAAAAATCGAAAATTTTTCAGAAACAGGTTAATGATTCGGATGAATCCTAAAAACAACAAATAGAATTTTTCTACGAAATCTCGTATTTTATTTCCAGAACTAAAAAACTTCTCATTGATACCATCGATGTTGGTTTTAAAATAATTCATGATGCATGGAAAAAAAAAACAATAAAAATCCTAAAAGAATTTCCGTCCCCAGACATGATCCTCGGACACGATATCGTATCGGACTGGATCAAATATTCGGTTGAAATCTTAGTGATTTTCATCGAAAAAAAATTATTAACCCAGAACTGAAAGTTCAGCAGCAGAGAGGGTGAATGACATCAAGTTGCGACCAAAATTAATTAAAAAATCGTAAAAGTTTCCGTTTTCATTTTTTTTAATTACCGTTAAAATTTCAATCAATTTTTTGTCTAAAAACGTTGTAGGGTTTGCCTCTGAGGGTGATGACAACAAGTTGCGACCAAAATTAATTAAAAAATCGTAAAGTCTCCGTTTTTATTTTTTTAGTTAAAATGAGATTTCAATAAATTTTTTGTCTAAAAACGTTGTAGGGTTTGCCCCTGAGACATTTTTTTTAGTTAAAATGAGATTTCGTTAAGATTTCAATCAATTTTTTGTCTAAAAACGTTGTAGGGTTTGCCTCTGAGGGCGATGACAGCAAGTTGCGACCAAAATTAATTAAAAAATCGTAAAAGTCTCCGTTTTCATTTTTTTAGTTAAAATGAGATTTCGTAGGAAGGCTCGTTAAGATTTCAATCAATTTTTTGTCTGAAAACGTTGTAGGGTTTTCCCCTGAGACATTTTTTTTGGTTAAAATGAGATCGTAGGAAGGCTCGTTTTAAGATTTCAATCAAAATTTTGTCTAAAAACGTTGTAGGGTTCACCCTCTCTGCTGCTTTCATTCAAAGTACTCAAAGTGCATATGTATCCATTCTAAGTATTTGAAGCGTATCAATTATAAGAACTTCCAGAGAATCCGTTCGACGTGCTTCAGGTGCTTCAGGTGTATCGATTCCTACTACTCCAGGTGTATCCATTCAGAGTACTTAAGGTGTATCCACTGAAAGTACTTCAAGCTTATCCACTCAAGGTACTCGAAAAGCGCACCCATTTAAAGTATTCCAACTGTACTTTAGGTGCATCGATTCAAAGTACTCTAAGTGTATACATTCAAAGTTCCTCAGGTGTATTCATTCAAAATATTTCAAGTTTATCGAGTCAAAGTTTTCCAAGTGCATTCATTCAAAATACTTCAAGTATGTCCATTCAAAGTACCACAAGTGCATCCGTTCAAAGTATTCTAATAGTATCCTTCGAAGTATTTCATGTGTATCCTTTCAAATTATTTCAGGTGCATCCATTCAAAATACTTATAGTGTATCCCTTTAAAGTACTTCGTTTGTATCCTTTCAATGCACTCAAGACCACTCCTTTCGTCTAAATGGTTAGAGCGTCCACCTGGATGTGGAAGGTCGCGGGTTCGAATCCTAGTAGCTGCCTTGTTTGGTGCTCATCATTAGGAGTTTAGTTAGTGTTAGGTCAGGTTGGTCTTATGTCAGGATAATGTTACTGGGTGGGGCATCATGCTAAATGTCTGCGGCATGATATCAGTGGTATCCATCACTTAAAACTGCCGAACTACAAGCATCGTAATGATATTACTAAACATGTTAAAACTGGTTTAAAATCTACAACACACACACACACACACACACACACACACACACACACACACACACACACACTCTCAAAATAGTACGATTATATTTAGCTATTTTATACGGAATTTATGTATCTTGTTCATACACCAGAAAATAACATGGCGTTTTTCAAATCGTCTGACCCTCATCGAATACTTGATAAGATGATAAGATGATTCAGCCAAAAATCATTTGGAACTTAAGCTGAGATATATGGAGTATAAATCTATATTTTGATTCTGTGCTCAATCACGAAGTTTGTCACGATGGTCGATTTATGCGCCACTGCTCTGGCATTCAGTTAATGGATACCTCGAGTATGTAGGAGGATGATTCGTTATGTAGTGTTCCCCCAAATATGGCAGCACTTTGGAGGCATCAAATGTCTAGTGAGATTAGCATAGTAAGGATGGGAACCATGACAACCCTGTCTTTTGCATCGGAAAAATCAACATACAACTCTCGTGATACTCCAACAATGTTGAAGAGGTTTGTACTGTCTGCTCATTTTATATAATAGAGTCTGTAGTTTATACTTTAAAAAGCGTTCCAAAATCGTAAATCCTCGCTGGTCACGTATGTATGTATGTATGTATGTATGTATGTATGTATGTATGTATGTATGTATGTATGTATGTATGTATGTATGTGTGTGTGTGTGTGTGTGTGTGTGTGTGTGTGTGTGTGTGTGTGTGCGTGCGTGTATGCAGGAGATGAGTCTTGAGTCCACTGAAGACTGCATCTACTATTATTTTTATTTCCGCATTCCTTGTAAGATTTTATTTTTCTGATATATAACACCACAGTATATGTTTTAGGAATCACAGAACCCATTATTACTTCTCATGATTAAAGAAATTATTCTGTCCTTGTCCAAAACACACTCTCCATGATTACTGATGTATTGGCTGATAACACTTGTACAGAATATCATAGAAAAGATATTGAGTGACAAACAAAATAACAAGAAAATACGAAAAGACCAATGATTTTCCGTCTTAACGAGGAGAAACCGTTAATTATTTAGCCCACGTAATTACTTCGCACATTTTTTAAAACTCACCATGGCCTATTAACCCATTGCTTACAAATCACCGTGAAACATGCAAAGGATGTGATGCACGGAACTATTCCAGTGAACAGACGGTAAATATAATTGGTGGGGTTGTTAAAACCATGAGAGAAGATCTGGTATATTTGCTTTATTATATCTGTTTGACAATAACACGGCTTAATTATCACAATCTCATATCTAGTAGATCGTCATGATTTAGTATAATCCCTTTACAAAAATACGCGTGAAATATTTGCTTAGAAAGTAAATAATACAGCGGCATTTGTAACTTAATACGTTTAAAATGCGTATCTCCAATTTTTAGAACTTTGCAATCTTCATACATGATAAATTGTAATGAATTGATATGTCTTTAGATTTGATCATATCTGTAGACTTTGGTCATTAGAGACATAGCCTTGAGCATTTTTCAACAGCTTATGACTTCTGTTTTCATGTAATGTCAGAAACGCTTGTACATGTATTAAACATGAAAGTTATGTTTTATTTTCCTTACCTTTACATCTGTGTCCATTGCTGTGTTCTTGTCTTTTATCTGTACTCATTTTATTTTTGCCATTTCCTGCCTTTTATCTGTACTCATTTTATTTTTGACATTTCTTGCCTTTTATCTGTACTCATTTTATTTTTGCCATTTCTTGCTTTTATCTGTACTCATTTTATTTTTGCCATTTCTTGCCTTTTATCTGTACTCATTTTATTTTTGCCATTTCTTGTCATTTATCTGTACTCATTTTATTTTTGCCATTTCTTGTCTTTTAGCTGTAATCACTTTACTTTTGCCATTTCCTGCCTTTTATCTGTACTCATTTTATTTTTGCCATTTCTTGCTTTTATCTGTACTCATTTTATTTTTGCCATTTCTTGTCTTTTATCTGTACTCATTTTATTTTTGCCATTTCTTGTCTTTTATCTGTACTCATTTTATTTTTGCCATTTCTTGTCTTTTATCTGTACTCATTTTATTTTTGACATTTCTTGCCTTTTATCTGTACTCATTTTATTTTTGCCATTTCTTGTCTTTTATCTATACTCATTTTATTTTTGCCATTTCTTGTCTTTTAGCTGTAATCACTTTACTTTTGCCATTTCCTGCCTTTTATCTGTACTCATTTTATTTTTGCCATTTCTTGCTTTTATCTGTACTCATTTTATTTTTGCCATTTCTTGTCTTTTATCTGTACTCATTTTATTTTTGCCATTTCTTGTCTTTTATCTGTACTCATTTAATTTTTGCCATTTCTTGTCTTTTATCTGTACTCATTTTATTTTTGCCATTTCTTGTCTTTTATCTGTACTCATTTTATTTTTGCCATTTCTTGTCTTTTATCTGTACTCATTTTATTTTTTATCATTTCTTGCTTTTATCTGTACTCATTTTATTTTTGCCATTTCTTGCTTTTATCTGTACTCATTTTATTTTTGCCATTTCTTGTCTTTTATCTGTACTCATTTTATTTTTGCCATTTCTTGCCTTTTATCTGTACTCATTTTACTTTTGCCATTTCTTGCTTTTATCTGTACTCATTTTATTTTTGCCATTTCTTGTCTTTTATCTGTACTCATTTTATTTTTTATCATTTCTTGCTTTTATCTGTACTCATTTTATTTTTGCCATTTCTTGCTTTTATCTGTACTCATTTTATTTTTGCCATTTCTTGTCTTTTATCTGTACTCATTTTATTTTTGCCATTTCTTGCTTTTATCTGTACTCATTTTATTTTTGCCATTTCTTGTCTTTTATCTGTACTCATTTTATTTTTGCCATTTCTTGTCTTTTATCTGTACTCATTTTATTTTTGCCATTTCTTGCCTTTTATCTGTACTCATTTTACTTTTTATCATTTCTTGCTTTTATCTGTACTCATTTTACTTTTTATCATTTCTTGCCTTTTTTTTTGTGCTCACCACAGTTTTTAATCCACATGCACATATAGGTCACAGTCTTTCTTTCCAAAATAATAACATCCCATCCATACCATGTTTAAAGAGTAAAAAGTTATGGTTGTCTTTGGACATTCTAGTTTCACAGTTCTACTAAAATATTTTATTCATTCTTTTATACTGGACTGTTAAATATTTTTAATTATTCTTGTATAATAGACTTTGTGTGTGTAATATTTGTAATATTAGTATTGTGGTATTTTAAATCACTCTTATATAATAGATTGTGCATTATTTTAATCATTATTTTATACTAGACAGCGTGTACTATTTTGAATCATTCTTCTAAACTAGACAGCGTGTAATATTTTTAATCATTCTTTTATACTAGACAGTGTGTACTATCTTTAATCATTCTTTTATACTAGACAGCGTGTAATATTTTGAATCATTCTTTTATACTAGACAGCGTGTAATATTTTGAATCATTCTTATATACGAGACTGTGCATTATTTTAATCATTCTTATATACGAGACTGTGCATTATTTTAATCATTCTTTTATACTAGACAGCGTGTAATATTTTTAATCATTCTTTTATACTAGACAGCGTGTAACATTTTGAATCATTCTTATATACTAGACAGCGTGTACTATTTTTAATCGTCCTTTTATACCAGACAGCGTGTAATATTTTGAATCATTCTTTTATACTAGACAGCGTGTAATATTTTTAATCATTCTTTTATACTAGACTGCGTGTACTATTTTTAATTATTCTTTTATACTAGACAGCGTGTACTATTTTTAATCGTCCTTTTATACCAGACAGCGTGTAATATTTTGAATCATTCTTTTATACGAGACTGTGCATTATTTTAATCATTCTTTTATACTAGACTGCGTGTACTATTTTTAATCATTCTTTTATACTAGACAGCGTGTACTATTTTTAATCATTCTTTTATACTAGACATCGTGTACTATTTTTAATCATTCTTTTATACTAGACAGCGTGTACTATTTTTAATCGTCCTTTTATACTAGACAGCGTGTAATATTTTGAATCATTCTTTTATACTAGACAGCGTGTAATATTTTTAATCATTCTTTTATACTAGACAGCGTGTACTATTTTTAATCATTCTTTTATACTAGACAGCGTGTACTATTTTTAATCGTCCTTTTATACTAGACAGCGTGTAATATTTTGAATCATTCTTTTATACTAGACAGCGTGTAATATTTTTAATCATTCTTTTATACTAGACAGCGTGTAATATTTTTAATCATTCTTATATACGAGACTGTGCATTATTTTAATCATTCTTTTATACTAGACAGCGTGTAATATTTTTAATCATTCTTTTATACTAGACAGCGTGTAACATTTTGAATCATTCTTATATACTAGACAGCGTGTACTATTTTTAATCGTCCTTTTATACCAGACAGCGTGTAATATTTTGAATCATTCTTTTATACTAGACAGCGTGTAATATTTTTAATCATTCTTTTATACTAGACTGCGTGTACTATTTTTAATTATTCTTTTATACTAGACAGCGTGTACTATTTTTAATCGTCCTTTTATACCAGACAGCGTGTAATATTTTGAATCATTCTTTTATACGAGACTGTGCATTATTTTAATCATTCTTTTATACTAGACTGCGTGTACTATTTTTAATCATTCTTTTATACTAGACAGCGTGTACTATTTTTAATCATTCTTTTATACTAGACAGCGTGTACTATTTTTAATCATTCTTTTATACTAGACAGCGTGTACTATTTTTAATCGTCCTTTTATACTAGACAGCGTGTAATATTTTGAATCATTCTTTTATACTAGACAGCGTGTAATATTTTTAATCATTCTTTTATACTAGACAGCGTGTACTATTTTTAATCATTCTTTTATACTAGACAGCGTGTACTATTTTTAATCGTCCTTTTATACTAGACAGCGTGTAATATTTTGAATCATTCTTTTATACTAGACAGCGTGTAATATTTTTAATCATTCTTTTATACTAGACAGCGTGTAATATTTTTAATCATTCTTTTATACTAGACAGCGTGTAATATTTTGAATCATTCTTTTATACTAGACAGCGTGTAATATTTTTAATTATTCTTTTATACTAGACAGCGTGTAATATTTTGAATCATTCTTTTATACTAGACAGCGTGTAATATTTTTAATCATTCTTTTATACTAGACAGCGTGTAATATTTTAATCATTCTTTTATACTAGACAGCGTGTAATATTTTTAATCATTCTTTTATACTAGACTGCGTGTACTATTTTTAATTATTCTTTTATACTAGACAGCGTGTACTATTTTTAATCGTCCTTTTATACCAGACAGCGTGTAATATTTTGAATCATTCTTTTATACGAGACTGTGCATTATTTTAATCATTCTTTTATACTAGACTGCGTGTACTATTTTTAATCATTCTTTTATACTAGACAGCGTGTACTATTTTTAATCATTCTTTTATACTAGACAGCGTGTACTATTTTTAATCATTCTTTTATACTAGACAGCGTGTACTATTTTTAATCGTCCTTTTATACTAGACAGCGTGTAATATGTTTAATCATTCTTTTATACTAGACAGCGTGTACTATTTTTAATCATTCTTTTATACTAGACAGCGTGTACTATTTTTAATCGTCCTTTTATACTAGACAGCGTGTAATATTTTGAATCATTCTTTTATACGAGACTGTGCATTATTTTAATCATTCTTTTATACTAGACAGCGTGTACTATTTTTAATCATTCTTTTATACTAGACAGCGTGTACTATTTTTAATCATTCTTTTATACTAGACTGCGTGTACTATTTTTAATCATTCTTTTATACTAGACAGCGTGTACTATTTTTAATCATTCTTTTATACTAGACAGCGTGTACTATTTTTAATCATTCTTTTATACTAGACAGCGTGTACTATTTTTAATCGTCCTTTTATACTAGACAGCGTGTAATATTTTGAATCATTCTTTTATACGAGACTGTGCATTATTTTAATCATTCTTTTATACTAGACTGTGAAATATTTGTAATCATTCTTTTATACTAGACTGCGTGTACTATATTTAATCATTCTTTAATACTAGACAGAGTGTAATATTTTTAATCATTCTTATATACTGGACTGTGTGCATTATTTTAATCATTCTTTTATACTAGGCAGCGTGTAATATTTGTAATCATTATTTTATACTAGATAGCGTGTACTATATTTAATTATTCTTTTATACTAGACAGCGTGTAATATGTTTAATCATTCTTATATACTGGACTGTGTGCATTATTTTAATCATTCTTTTATACTAGGCAGCGTGTAATATTTGTAATCATTATTTTATACTAGATAGCGTGTATTATATTTAATTATTCTTTTATTCTAGACAGCGTGTAATATTTTTAATCATTCTTTTATACTAGACTGTGAAATATTTGTAATCATTCTTTTATACTAGACAGCGTGTACTATATTTAATTATTCTTTTATACTAGACAGCGTGTAATATGTTTAATCATTCTTTTATACTAGACAGCGTGTAATATTTTTAATCATTCTTTTATACTAGACAGCGTGTATTATATTTAATTATTCTTTTATTCTAGACAGCGTGTAATATTTTTAATCATTCTTTTATACTAGACTGTGAAATATTTGTAATTATTCTTTTATACTAGACAGCGTGTACTATATTTAATTATTCTTTTATACTAGACAGCGTGTAATATGTTTAATCATTCTTTTATACTAGACAGCGTGTACTATTTTTAATCATTCTTTTATACTAGACAGCGTGTATTATATTTAATTATTCTTTTATACTAGACAGCGTGTAATATGTTTAATCATTCTTTTATACTAGACTGTGAAATATTTGTAATCATTCTTTTATACTAGACAGCGTGTACTTTATTTAATCATTCTTTTATACTAGACAGAGTGTAATATTTTTAATCATTCTTATATACGAGACTGTGCATTATTTTAATCATTCTTTTATACTAGACAGCGTGTACTATATTTAATCATTCTTTTATACTAGACAGCGTGTTATATTTTGAATCATTCTTAGATACGAGACTGTGCATTATTTTAATCATTCTTTTATACTAGACTGTGAAATATTTGTAATCATTCTTTTATACTAGACAGCGTGTACTTTATTTAATCATTCTTTTATACTAGACAGAGTGTAATATCTTTAATCATTCTTTTATACTAGACTGCGTGTACTATATTTAATCATTCTTTTATACTAGACTGTGAAATATTTGTAATCATTCTTTTATACTAGACTGCGTGTACTATATTTAATCATTCTCTTATACTAGACAGCGTGTAATATTTTGATTCATTCTTATATACGAGACTGTGCATTATTTTAATCACTCTTTTATACTAGACAGCGTGTAATATTTGTAATCATTATTTTATACTAGACAGCTTGTAATATTTGTAATCATTATTTTATACTAGACAGCTTGTAATATTTTTAATCATTCTTTTATACTAGACTGTGCATTATTTTGATCATTCTTTTATACTTGACAGCGTGTACTATTTATTGTTTAATCATTCTTATATACCAGATTGAGTTTAATATTTTTCATTCATTCTTATTTACAATACAGTGTGTTTTAATGTGTACAAAAAGATCAATGAGATAGAACAGAAAAATGTAAAACTTCACCATCGTTAAATGGCCTCTTTTATACATACACACACGCATGCGCACACATTCACCCCCACCCTCATATATATATATATATATATATATATATATATATATATATATATATATATATATATATATATATATATATATATATATATATATATATAAGCGCGTGCTTGTGTAATAGAGGCTATTTAACTTAATTTTATCGCTAACAAGTTTACCTGAAGTTGATTATTATTCTATGATCATTGTGCCGCAAACTGAAGTAATTTATCTCAATCGAATTCAACTCGACTTCAATAATATTCAAAACCCCATGTGCCGAAAACTTCAGCAATTTATCTTTATCGAATTCAGCTCGAATCGAATACTATTCGATTCCTTGTGTGCCAAAAATTTCAGTAATTTACCTGTCTCTAATTCAATGTCTCGTGTGCTGAGATTTTACTTTAATTCAAGATGCTCACTCAATAAGGTAATGATCTTTTTGCGACGATTTAATGACTATACATAGACAATAATGGAAAAGAACTTGAAATATAAACGAAGATTGATTGTAAATAAAACTGAGAGAAAATATGAGAATATCCATTGCTGGAAATATTGGCTTCATAGCTTTATCGGGAATAAGATCATTTGTTGAAGTTATAAAGATTACTTCAAAGACAAAAATTGTGAAGGAAATCCCGAGGAGAACCATCGACACACGGAAAGCTCCTGCCAACATTCTCACATACCCATATTGGCTGAACACGAGATATTAACTCACGCGCACAGAGGTGATACGAAGAGAATAAATAACATTGAAAGTATAGTAGTAGTGTTATCGACAGTAGTAGTAGTAGTAGTAGTAGTAGTAGTAGTAGTAGTAGTAGTAGTATAAAAGTCAGTAGATGAGAGGTACGAATATCAACGCTGATAGAAAAAAGACTAGTAATTACACACCATTTCAAACACAATATCAAAACATTGAACGAAGAAGTAAAAATGCAACCAAAAACTACTTTATTTCTACAAACAAAATTGTTACAAGTGCAGCTGCTAAGATACAGTGCCGTGCGACACATTATACAATATCAAAAACGTTATTTTATGCAACAACAAAAAGAAATACAACAATAATACAGACAAGTGTTGATCTAAAACATTACCGGCCTACCCATTCTCCGATTTAAGTATGACTGTATATGATTATGAATTCTGTTCTTTAGTCACACAAAAAGTGCTGGATCAAAACTAAGCAGACTAATGGACAAAGAAAGATAACTCTTTCGTCTTTTTGTTAACTAAATCAGAAGTTAAGTCCCATGAAATCTTTCGGATTTGTTTTCATCAGACAGAAAACAAATGGAATAATTTGTTTTTTACTATGTCATAATACAGTTCCTTTCGATTGTTATGATAGTTATTTCACTATGTCATGATACAGTTCCTTTTGCGTGTCATAATACAGTTCCTTTCGTAATTCATGATACGGTTCCTTTTGCGTGTCGTGATACAGTTCATTTCGTATGTCATGATGCATTTCATGTCGTAGGTCATGATACAGTACCTTTTGCATGTCATGATACAGTTCCTTTCGATTGTTATGATAGTTATTTCACTATGTCATGATACAGTTCCTTTCGTATGTCATGAAATGTTGTTTTAGTATGTCATGATACAGTTCCTTTCGTATCTCATGATACTGTTCATTTCGTATATCATGATAAAGTTCCTTTTGTATGTCATGATACAGTTGCTTTCGTACGTCATGATATAGTTCCTAAACTGTCGTGATACTGTGCTTTTGGTTTAAAATACAGACAAATGTTTTATAGTTCCATGTGCTACAGACTGTACCTATGTTTAAAATACGGACATCCTTTTTATAGTTACATGTGGGATGGAGTATACTTTTGCTTAAAATACGGACATATATTTGTATAGTTAAGTGTCTTAGAGACTGTGTTCCAATCTCTGTTGTCGTCAAGGCGGGTGTGAGAGAAAAGCAACCACTCCTCTTGGAAATTCCCTAGTGGTTTTAGTTCTGATAGAGCCTCTGACAACCAAATTCACCTCCAAGACTTCACGAGTGGCTTAGCTACTAAACCCGGCGGAACGTGTTTAAATTGATGGAGAATATCTGTCGCCTCAAAACCAGACACTTTGGGCAGATGGGGATCGTTAACCTTGGGTGGTCACCCATCTAGGAGAAGGAAAATTCCGACTTAAAGCATTCGATGCCACGCGACTATACCCTCTCATGGGAAACGCTAAGGGCGTATACAACAACAGAAAATCCGGAGACCGAGTCCCTAAGGCAACTTGACATTACTTTCTGTTATCATCTCGGCAACTCTTGCGACGTCGCTGGTGCCATGAAGAATATGCTTTTCTTTTCATTTGGATCCATCAGCTGCATGGAGAGGAGCAATCAGCTGAATGGGTAACAGCTGATTCTTCATATCACCCTGCCCAGGCTTGCGTTCTGGAGAGGACACTCAAGCTTCGACTCATAGAGTCGACACAACACGGGAAGCAGCAATTTGCCGGTTATAAGTCACCGCTGATTGGCGTAGAATCAAACACCAGAGGTCGCTTCCAAAGATGGAAGAAACCAACAGGTCCCACTGGACAACTACCACTCGCCTCAAGCTTTGCTGTCCCCAGCAAATAAGGTGTCGCCCCGCCACAGTTCGTCTGTCTTGCTAGGTGTGTAAGGCTTAAGGTATGCGAGTACCTGGCAAACTACTGCACAAAGGAATAACAAAAGAAAACCCAAAAGAAAACCTCTAATCATCAACTTAGGTACCGGGAATGTCATGATCATGCTGACTGAACTATCAGTTGATTTTAAGGCAATTCGCTATGTTCGAAAGACTTCAGTCATCAATGACACCAGGTCGACAACGCCGAACTAAAGGCGACACAGCTACCACATACCGGAGCACTTAGAGAAAAGAACTACACGTTATTCTGTCAAGGAAAGAGCGCTGACGACGCACTACAGGAGAAAAGCAGAGAACAACACATACCTCTCTTTCTGGTCTTTATGGACTTCACCAATATGCTCCTTCTGGTCAGCAGAGATGGACTCTTTACAATTATGCCGCTGAATCGATGCCCTCCAAAGCTGCTAAGCATGATCCAGTCCATCCACAATGACATGAAATGCACAGTGCAGTGCTCAACGTCCGACCCTTTGGAAATCCTCATCTTCTTTGTTGTCCTGCTCAAGCAGACCGTTGGGACGCTTACAGAAGGAATCTACCTGCACACGCGATCAGATCACAGACAGTTTAACCTGTCACGACTGAAGGAAAATAGCAAAGTGCTAGAAGCAACCAACAGAGACTTGCTATTCGCAGACGATGCTGCTCTAGCCACTCACACAGAGCTACAGCGCCTGATGCACTGCTTTGCTTAACATGTGATGAGTTTGGATTGAGCATCAGCCTTAAAATAACTAAAGTGATGACGCAGGACGCGCCTCCTCCCGACCCAAGCATCATCATCCACAACTACGTACTTAAAGTAATCAGTCAGTTTATGTACCTCGCTTCTAACATAACCAACAACCTCTCGTTCAATGTTGAGATCAATAAGCGGATTGGAAAGACATAACCAACTATTTCCAAGTTGTCGTAGAGATGTGTGGAACAACATCATGCTGACCCCGAACATTAAGATCTCCGTGTACCTTGCATGCGTGCTAAGCACTCTCCTATAAGTCAGTGAAACCTGGAGATATCGAGTAACAAATAACTTTGTGCTTGAACGTGCCAAGATTTCCAGCATGGTATGGTCACACTCCTCTGCAAACGTCGCATCAGATGACTGGGACATGTACGTCTGATGGATGAAGGCCGGATCTCCAATAACCTTCTTTATTCGAAACTTGCCTCTGGCAAAAGGTAAATGGGACGGTCACATCTTCGCTTCAAGGATGTCTGCAAGCGTGACATTAAAGTCCGTGACATAGATGTCAAGTCCTAAGAAGTGTTTGCTCTATACAGGTCCACCTGGTGACACGCACTGATCACTGGTCTGAAAGACGGCGAGGACAAACTAATCTTGCTAGCGAAAGAAAAGCGATACCAGAGGAAGACGAAGAAGATCCAACCCACACCACACTCAGCCTTCGAGTGCAGTATGTGCAGCAAGGACTGTCAATCCCGTGTTGGGCTCTATCGCCACAGCAGGAGCTGTACAACCACCAATCAGGAGATCTATCATGGGCACACATCCATCGTATCTCGTAAATAACGGATGCCAACCAACCGTATTCGAGATGTTGTTTAAGATTAGAATACGGATATTTTGTTTGAAGATGTTGTGCATGCTTAGTCCATGTTAAAATGCACTCAGTTTGTATAGAAATACGAATTATATTATGGTGATTTTAAAATACGGACATATTATCTACATATACTCAATCTATTGAGGCCATTATAAATACGGATACATTTTCTAAAACATTCGCAACATATTGAAGCCAATTATAAAATACAGATACATTATATAAAACTATCAGCAAACTGTGGCCATTAAGAAGTATGAATGCATTATCTAGAAATACTCAGAGAATTTATGCCATTATAAAACACGTATACATTTGTTTAAATAAATATTCAGCATACTGAAGCCAATTGAAAATACAGACAATTTATCTGGACATATTCAATAGTTTACAGTCATTTAATCAGCTATAGGCTTTTCTAACAAGGAATACATATATTTTAAGAATTGAATCGTCAATTTGTTATTGTTGAATATTCCAATACCATATGCGTTGAGTTTATTCATTAAGTACAACTGTTGTTGTCGATGCAAAGCAACAAATGGACAAATTACATTAAAAAAAACTTTCAAAAAGTTGTTAATTCCTGGACTTCACCAGCTGATCCCCACAGGCTAGACGTATCTGCTCCACGGTGGCCGGACAGTCTAGTCGAAAATATCCTGATAGTCCGATCTCCTTTCTGGCTTCCTGGATAGCTGCCTTGATTGCCATAAAGACAGAGGTAGCCAGCAGTAATGAGGGCTCACCTATACCCTGCAAGACACGTAATATAATTTGACATTGCTATTTACAACAAACCGTATTTAAAGTTGAGATGCAATGCTAATTGGGGTTTAAAGTAAGTCCTAGACATTTATCGTTACACAGTACATTCAACCGTTTTTTCGGTAACTGTTTCATTGCTTTGCCAATGTGCGTTGTAGATAATTCATTTTCATTCAAGTTTACATCTTTAAAATGGCAAAATAACATATTTTGTCGATTAGAGAAAAATGATTACAATTTGCATTGATAGCTTCCTCATAATCGTTTGAAATTCATGAAAGATAACCTTAATCTATAATATTCAAGTCCTAATTATAATTCTATAGACAAATTTCGAGAACGTCATTTTTCTTAGAGATTACCTTTGAAGAATACAAGTGAGTAACAGCATTTTCATTCTTCAGTAAAGTCACATTGAATTTTCTTGGTATGCCGCTGACATTTGGTATCCTGTAGCTCAATGGACTGCAGTTGACCATTCGGCCATCTTCGGCTATTATAACTTTTTCTGAAGTCACCATGCCCAGACCCTGCATATGAACGAAATTAAAAATATGGTAGAACTTGTTCTTGCCTAATCATCATCATATGTTTTTTTTTCATAAAGGATACTAACAATAATCATGTTCAATATAAACACACGTCCTCCATTAACTATTAATTACAAAATACCTGTATAAACGCTCCTTCAATCTGTCCTATATCAATTGTTGGATTTAGACTTTTGCCAATGTCCATCACTATGTCCGTCTGAAGCACCTGTTTGGGAAGACAGAAAACACATATAAAGGAAGTCATGCAAGCATTATATTTATTATCGAAGCTTCACTTTAGCAAGGTATCACATCGTACCGGACCATAATCCATGCCAGGATGTATTACAAACAAGCGTCACGAAAGACCAGTAATATTGCGAAGCACATTTTCAGATAGCATAACCTGAAAAGCATAACTTACAATAACATAAAATGCATAACTTGAATAGCATTGAAAAGCATAACTTGAATGGCCTTGAAATCCACAAATGAAAAACATAATTTAAATGATCTTGAAGATCATAACTTGAATTATCTGGAAAACGTAACTTGAATGACATTGAAAAGCATAACTTGAATGGCCTTGAAGGTCATAACTTGAATAGTCTGGAAAACGTAACTTGAATGACCTTTGAAAAGCATAACTTGAATGGCCTTGAAGGTCATAACTTGAATAGTCTGGAAAACGTAACTTGAATGACATTGAAAAGCATAACTTGAATGGCCTTGAAGGTCATAACTTGAATAGTCTGGAAAACGTAACTTGAATGACCTTTGAAAAGCATAACAATTGCTTTGAATTGTGTAACTTAGCTACGTTAAAACGCATAATTTAAATGATCTTTAGAAACGTAACTTAAAGAATGGCCATGAAAAACATGTAATAATAGCCTTGAAAAGTCATGAAAAACATTTGATTAACTACAAAACAGTTGTTCCTTAAAAGAAATAGGTTTGTATTTCCGTATATATGTAGTTCATGATGGTTAAATGGAAATTTTACCTGCAAACGAATTTAAATGTTTTGTTTTATAGCTTCATTTCATGTAATTTATAAACTTATAACAATTCAATTCATTCTATTGGAGTTGTGTCTCCGACATATGTTCTAAGTTAACTGCATCTATGTTAAATAATTATCGACTTTGATAAGAAGATAGTATAACAAAACAAACTGCAACTTATTTCATGACAATTCTTGCGTTTATTATCCGACAAGATTCGGTTGACGAAGGGAAAATCATGATTTGCAGCTTGGACTGCACGTACACGCATCTGTGTTTATTTACTTTCATAAACGGTTTGCTATACAGAAGAAAAGTTACCTGACTTTCACCGGTCAGGCAATCTAACTCCACCTCTGAACATGCTACGCCATACGTGAAGTAATCGTTTGGTTGGCCTGTCTTTTCTTTTAAGTCAAAGTCTGCATCTCTCTTGGCCCTGTAACGTGAAAAAGAAGTTAAGTCGAGTAATCTTCATATCACATTTCATTTCATCTTTCCCTACTCATAAAGGTCAACCTTGTCAGAGAAGAGATATTATTGTGAAAAAATGTAAGCTGGAAATTTACCGTCAGAAAGATTAAATTTGTTTCTACAAAGAGTTCTTTTTCAACAATACTTCATGCATTTTAAATCGTTTTCTCAAATATATTAATGACTGAAACTAATATATCCAAGTTATTTTGCATCAAAGAGAAAATTGCAAATGCAACCAATTTTTTTAATGTCTTTTTCAAATTTCCAATGCAATCTGCACGTTTAATGCATTTCTGCCTCAAACGTAAGCTTTGTTACTAGTGTAACCAAGGAGTCTATTTCATTTTCTTTCAGTCACGTGAATACAATATTGATGTCATTATTTTAGAAACATCATGAAGTATATACTATTTTGCACAGTATACTTACTTGTAAAAGCCTGTAACGGATAACTGCACTCTTTCGAAATATGCGGCAAGAACCTAAAACGATTTTAAAATGATCTATTAGGTCATAGAAGATTTTAAAATGATCTATTAGGCCATAGAAGATTTTAAAATGATCTATTAGGCCATAAAAGATTTTAAAATGATCTATTAGGCCATAAAAGATTTTAAAATGATCTTTTAGGACATACAAGATTTAAAATGATCTATTAGGCCATTGAAGATTTTAAAATGATCTATTAGGCCATAGAAGATTTTAAAATGATCTATTCGGCCATAGAAGATTTTAAAATTATCTATTAGGCCATAGAAGATTTTAAAATGATCTATTAGACCATAGACGATTTATTTTAAAATGATCTATTAGACCATATAAGATTTTAAAATGATCTATTAGGCCATAGAATATTTTTAAATGATCTATTAGGTCATAGAATATTTATTTTAAAATGATCTATTAGGTCATATAAGATTTTAAAATGATCTATCAGACCATAGACGATTTATTTTAAAATGATCTTTTAGGCCATATAAGATTTTTAAATGATCTATTAGGCCATATAAGATTTTAAAATGATCTATTAGACCATAAAAGATTTTAAAATGATCTATTAGGTCATAGAAGATTTTCAATGATCTATTAGGCCATATAAGATTTTAAAATGATTTATTTTGTTTTAGAGTGAGTTTAATCCCACATGTTCTGGTTATGTATTGAAGTGGGCTTAGAATGGTCCACGGTTTTCACTTTGTAATGAATACGTTTGTATTATATTCACCCATGTCTTTATGAAACACGTGTTTCGTACCCATGACACCGTTCTGCATTTCAATTCAGATAACAAACTTCATTACCTATGATTAAGCAAAAAACTTTTTCTGCATTAGTACCGCGTATGTCTCATCCATTGGTCATGTTAAAACTTGTGGTTTACCACTCTTTCAAAATATCACTTTTTACCACAGGATGACACATAGTAAGTATTAAGGCTAGATGAAAAAAAAATATGTATGTCTTCACAAGGCACAAAGCTGTTTCGAAGGCGCGATACGTTTATAGTCTGACCAAACGTGTTTCTTTGTACACAAACTGCAGCAAGTTTTGCCTGGTGGACTAGAGCTGGAACAAAGCAATGTACGAATTTGTCCAGAGATGAGAACATTTTTTTGTAAGACATGTACCTTATGTTACTTTATATTGTTGTCGCAAATGCGTTTTGGAAATATTGAATGAACAATGAGACTAAAATTTTAAAATCAAATTGTCGGAATGGCTTGCTTTTAAAAAAATTGAATTGAAAATGGCAACTTTTCAGGAATTTCATGGGACCTCAATAGAAAAAAATAATGGATTCTAAAATGGTCAAAATTTCAATATATCATAAATAAATGCCGTGACATTTGTAGAAATTTGCTAAATATTTAACATCAAGTCTTACCCATCGTTCCCAATTTCCGTCTGGAGTTTTATCCTTGAATGGAGCCAATCTTTCGTTCAATTTTGTGCAGGCGTCCTGTGTGTGAAAATATATTCTAAAAATACACCAACGCATGCAACTGAATGCAAAAATTGGATAATAATGGTAATTACCAACATTATGTACCATAAAAATGTGTCAATTTAGAATTAAAACTGTAATATTAACGAGACCAATCTAAAAAATCTTCTTTATCATAAAGCATTCGTAGATTTCCTTTGCAAAGTAAACGCTGAAACAGCGTCAAATTACGGAATATTGTTTACAAATGCTATTATCATTATTTATATCCCTGTATTTATATTCCTGACTCCAATTCCACTATATCTTTACATCCAACAAGCATAGGTTATTCCTCCCCTCCATCGCCCCACCCCTAAAAAACCCAACAAAAACAAAACAACAACAAATAAATCCTAACAAGCAACAATGCGTGAATTTGAGCATTG